>BQNB010003334.1:0-115781 GCA_026074375.1 Tanacetum coccineum
TGGTTGGTTCTTTTAAGAAAGCGGTCATGAATGCCGTTAGCAGCCATGTGTATGATTGTGTATCTTCATGTAAAAGCATTCACGAACCAAGAGTGACACATTTTCCGTGATTATCGATGCCAATGAATGGTACAAACTTCATGTTGTACCTATATAAAAATCAATTTGTTAGTACTTGTGAGAACAGAAGAATCACAGGAGATTCTAGTAGAATCACATGAGATTCTTCTGGAATCTCATGTCTCATGTGATTCTACAGGAATCACATGAGATTCAAGTGGAATCTCATGTGATTCTACAGGAATCACATGAGATTCTACAGGAGTCACATGAGATTCAAGTGGAATCTCATAAGATTCAAGTGGAATCACAAGAGATTCAAAGGGAATCTCTTGTTATTCCCAAAATAAGCCTAATTATAAAGCCAAACACAGTGAATCACTTACTTGTTGCTGTTGAAGGTTGCATCAAAAGATACTATGTCTCCAAACTATTTGTAGTTACATTTGGCAACTTCATCAGCCCAAAACAAGGCAACCAACTCAGAGTTTTCTACCTTATACTGAAATGTAAAGTTCGGCACATACTTTTTTCTGTTTTCCATTTTGTTTATAAGAATTTGTGCGTCACTTTCACCTATAAACTGATTAACATCCCTTTGATGATTCTTAAAATCATCGGTCGTCCCATGAACATATTCATACCCGCCTTTCATGCTACAATACAAGTTGTGTGCACGTGTTGCACCAATTTTATTTGTTGCAGCTTTGACAACAAACATTTTTTCTGATTGATTCATCTTTCTTTGTTTCTTTGTAAACTGTTTGTACTTTTTTGGGATAAGCGTGTGATTGTGTTTGGGTTTAAATTCCACTAACTTGTATTTTGCAGAAACAATATCCAAAACTAATCTTATACGAGCTTTGCAACCTGTTACATGAGTTGTTGTATTCCTTTTTTGTTTGTTATATTCAGGATCAAGTGTGTCAATATTAATACCTTTTGGAACACCTTCTTTGTTACACATGAGGTACTTATGTTGAACCGCTCCTGATTTTGTTAACCTTTGCCCTCCTTTTTTAACTTCAAAACCAGCCATTTCAGCGTATTTCGTATACATATCTAAAGCTTCATCTATTGTATCATAGTAGGTCCCTTCAACTGGTATAGGAATTCCTTCTACATGAGGCTCCCAATAAATCGATCCACCAGGTGTCTCATTCTGCTCGTATAAAGTAGGTCTTGGTGTTCTCATACATTCTGTGTATAAAAAAACATAATGACATTAGATTCATAATAATATAACCACTGAATCACATTAGATATCAAGAATCTCAAGAGATTCCATAGAGAATCACAAGGGATCCCAAAAAAATCTCAAGTGATTTTTCAAAATCTCAAGTGATTTTTAAAAATCTCTTGTGATTTTCTCAAAATCTCATGTGATTCCACAAAAATCTCATGTGATTCACTAGTATCGAACAAATACAAATCAGTATCATCTGATTCCATACAAATCTCATGTGATTCACTAGTATCAAAATCTCATGTGATTTCACAAAAATCTCATGTGATTCACTAGTATCAAACAAAGTCTGATGAATGTTTGTTCTTCATCCAAGTCTTTTTTATATATGTGTTTGATACTAGTGAATCACATGAGATTCACTACTAGTGAATCTCATGTGATTCACTACTAGTGAATCTCATGAGATTCACTAGTATCAAACAAATTCAACACAATTTTATAACAATACGAATCTCATGTGATTCATTATGAAATTTTACCTGTAACTTCTTCAATAACTGTATCCTGATCTGCAACGTCTTCCACAATCGTATCACATGATATTTTTATTGTAACTTCTTCTTTGTTCAGATCATTCCGTTTGTTTACTTCTTCTTCATCCATTTTTGGCGATTGACGGTTATGTATGGTGATTTAACGGTTATTTACAGATGTTTTGGAGCTTTTGAATAATTTCGATGACGGTTGTTAGGGTTCCGGTATGTGGCGGTTAGTGCGATGGAGTCGCAATGGATTTGGAGGTGTTGCGGTGGCGTTTTGGAGGTGTTGCGGTGGAGTCGCGATGGATTTGGAGCTTCTGAATAATTCCGGCGATGGTTGTTAGGGTTTCGGTGGGTGGATGGGTTTTTTTTGTCACCCACCAGTGTGTGTAGATTAACCCGCCGGTGGAGTCGCGATGGGTTTTTTTGTTAGGGTTCCGGCAGCCGTCGGTGGAGTCGCGATGGGTTTTTTTGTTAGGGTTCCGGCAGCCGTCGGTGGAGTCGCGATGGGTTTTTCTTGTTAGGGTTCTGACGGTGGCATTTTGGAGGTGTGTGTGTGTTTTGAGGAGAGAGAGAGAAAAATATTAAATGAGAGGTGTGTGGATTTTTTTTGTGAATTATATACCTTTGAATGAATGAATATGAACTATTGGATTTGATTGAAATAGAGGGTCAAGGTTAACCCATTTGTTTTTTTTTTGCCCTTGTTTTTTGAGGATCTCAACTCTTATATACATATTTGAAAGTTCATAATTGGTCTAAAAGTTTGAGAACTCAACCCCTTTTTTGCAAGTTTTATGTTTTAGTTTTTTAGCCCTTAAAGTTTAATAAAGTCAGTCCCACTTTTTAGAAGTTTCTTTTGTCACATTTTTTACACATATAGTTTTTGATGAGTTTTTCACTATACATATTTTTATCTAATTTTGACCAAATTGAAGCTTAATTTTGACTTTTTATTAACCAATTATATCGCGCGATTTTGCCTACGTAGCAAAATTAAACGTTTTGATAAGTCTAATTTTTTAATTCATAAGATTCAATCTGATAGAAAACTCTGAAATGATGTAATTCTTTTATTATATAAAAGATAAATAAAGACTTTTTTTACCCCCTTCTTTTTACAAGTTCTTAGCATCTTTCTTCCGCACAGCTGCTAAAAGATTGGCGCCTCAAAAAAAATTAAGCTTGCTTAGAAAATGGCCAGAGAGCTACTACACAAATATTAGGTGCTCCTCTTCTTACACGCATTTAACTGCCTCATCACCGACAAATATGCTTCCTTCATACAAATATGTTTCCTCTAGGAGACCATGGTTGTGTTTGTTCTAGCAGTGACGGCAGCCGAAGACCAGGGTGAATATCGTGGTACTTGTTCGGTGGCGGTCGATGGTGGATGACGGCCAAAGGTATAACAACTCGATTTTCCAGTATTTCCTTCATGTAATCTCTATGTATTATATTAAGTACTACTTTTCATGGTAATAAAATTTTGTTTCATTCTATTCCATTACGTATCATAGTTTACATTTCTAAAGTTAACGAGCTCACGCAACCTACCTATGTCAATCCTATCTACATATATGTCAATCAAACTTCATAACATGTCAAGTCAATATCATAATATCATTTTTACAAAGTACATTACTCATATAATGTACCATTTGCAAAGTTATATCAAAGACGGGCTTTAAACCGTTATCGTATGTCTCTAAACCCTAATTCCATGAAAAGTTAATATCTAAAGTGAATGCACAAGCTACTAAAGCATATGTACAAGTAATATAACATCTTATTTGAAATATAAACTCCCTTCAAGTCAAAGTACAAGTCTTTAAAAGTACAATATACAAGTCACTAAGCATGATCTCCAAAATAGCCGTTTTACCTTCGTTTTCATTCTAGTTTCTTCACCACCACTTTTGTACAAGCTAATACACTTAATATACAATGTTTAAACCCTAATTATTTTATTCATAAGCTCTCATACATATTTTTACACTCAAAACCCTAATTCAAAACCAAAAACCCTAACCCGAGCAAAATACTAAACCATGACCCGTTTCTTGATTTTTATCCATCATAAACCTATACCAACACTCAAATAAGTTGTAATAACTTAATTTAAAACATTATCAATCATATTATATCATCATTTTATCATTTTACTTCAATTGTATGTGAATTAAATCCAAGAAACCCTAAGCGTGCCTTAATATGAACATTCGACCCGTTTACTCGTTTTCACCCATTTTAAACCTGAACCAGCTATCAGATCTTGCTAATAACTCTTAATATAAGTCTTGTAATCATTAATCCATGATTATAAAATAAACGAAATTCAAGCTTGAAAACCCTAATTGAGCCCTAATGTACCCGAAATCAAAAACCTTTGCAAAGTGACCCATTTTGAAAGTTTTTCTTGCAACCAAGTACCTCAATGACAAGCTCCTTACCTACCTGTGCTTACCAGCACCTTCTTAAATATCTTTCATCATTTATAGATATAAAATTGATCACATGGTTTCTTGTTCTTCCATTTCTAGCATGGTGCAAAGGGAATAAACAAACATCCAACGCTAGTTTCTAGCTTAACCAACACATCTATAGCCTCTCTTCACTATAGACCTTATTACATTGTCCTACCCCGTTCACAAGGTATACCTTGGCCACTAAGGGCATGCGAACTATTAATAGGGACAAAACACTCTTTTTTCTTCATCCCCACTTATCTCCTCTAATAACCCTTACATAGAAGCAATAAACTCTTGCTCTAAGAGCTCGATACGGGTCTTAAGAAGGTCAAGTTCAGAAAGGGAAGCAAAAGAACCAAGAAATAAAGCCTCCAGAGTCGTTATTCTAGGCGGTACTGAAGCTAAAATGTCCCGATTCGACCCGTTTCCTAAGCTATAAGCTTAAGTCCAGGTTTCCTAATCTTATTGTTAGCCTTTAATTTATTGAGTTCGAACAAGGGAAGTTCGATCACTCTAAGATGGTAGCTTCGGTTCTTTATTGTTTAATTGTTGTATAATAGGATAATTTAATGGGAATCATGGGTCGATAGTTAATCTATTATTGTATATGTTTCAGGGTTTAATCCCTAAGCACAAACCCGAGCCCGGGTCCTAGGTTAAATATCTCCGCGCGTCACTTTAAGTGTCAGGGTATATAAGGAACTTTTCCACTTGAAAAGTGAGTTGTTCTACATATTTCAACAAATTATTTTTCACTTTCTCTTCATTTCTCTCATCTTTCTCTCTTAAATATCAATTTTCTCCTTTCTAGTTTCATATATGAATGTGAAGTGTTACGGGATCTACAATGGTATCAGAGCAAAGGGAGGATTCGTGATGATTCGTGTGTAAACAAGGCTCAATCATGGCTTATTTTTGTGGAAAAATTACCCACGGCTCAACTTTTTTTTTTTGGGGTATAATGGTTTGTTAATCTTGTCTTCAAGATTCTTTTCATTCATTTTAATTTATATTAATCACTTGTCTCATACACATCAAAAGGTCAAGAGTGCTTCAAATTTGTTGGTGTTAAACAAGCTCTAGCTCGAATTATTAAGCAAACAAAGTAACGTGGGAGAGTTCTATTTTTTTGGCCGTTCCCAAAAGATATACCTGTAATTGTGTGTTAAATTTCTTGAGACGCTTAATATTGCAAATCTAGCTTTGGTTCGTGGCTTAAATGCTTATTTGATTGATTTGAAAAAAACGAGCTTGGTGTTCATAATGGCGGTTTGGTAAGATAAGGGACAAGATCCACGATTTAAGGAAATAGTCAACGGCGGTTTGTTGACCAAAACAGCGAGTTGCTAAAAAAAATAGCGAGTTGCTAAAACAACGGAGTTGCTAAAACAACGACCGTTGCTAAAACATGGATGCTTCACAAAGCGAGTTGCTAAAAGACAGCAGAGTTGCTGTAAAACAACGAGTAGCTAAACAGCGATGTTGCTAAACGGCGATGTTGCTAACGGCGCGTTGTAAACGACAAGGCGCGTTGCTAAAAGGCGATGTTTGCTAAACGCGAGTTGTAATCGGCGAGTATTATCAAACAGCAAGTTACTAATTGCAGCAGTTTTACTAAATGAATTTTGTGTGAGCAAAGGGTACTCAGTAAAACAGCCATAATTTTGATTCGTTAGTCAGTTTCAGGCTCCGTGACGCCTCTCAAATGAAGAGGAATAACGGGAAGAATCACGCTTTGTAACCAGCCTTTAGTTGGGTTAAAGATCTTTTGTTTTTTGGAATTTGTGTTAGGACTTGTTTTTGTTCTCAGCTCATGGCCATCTAGATTGTTAGGCCCGTTTCAGGTTGTGTGAGCCTGATTTTAAACAAACAGCTTAACCCTTCGCTCAGAAAATATATTTGATTTTTAGACAATTAAATCGATGGTCCGTGATTTCCGAATCAAATCATTCCGGTTTTCTATTGCTTTTGTAAAATCCGTTAAATTTTATCGGTCTAATCATTGACTTGTAAAATCTGTGTGAACGTGAATTGCTTACACAACAACAATTCAATCACATCATTATCCATTAAAGATCTAACAAATTTTCCCTTCATATTTCATAATATTCATTCATTTGTCTTATCCAGTTAAACATCCTCAAAGATAGCAAATGTAAACAATATCATCGGAGCTGGTTCGAAAGATCGTCCACGATGCTTGGACCAGGAGGATATTTCAGTGGCTGTTCGGTTTTTCGTACGAGCCCTTGACACTAAATCGTAATGGTGAATATCAGAGGAAGTGCATCTCTTTGTAGGGTCCATATGACAATAACACATGACACAGAGAACAAACATTTACTATAGCTTAACAAGGAAAGCTATTTCTTGATTTTGACTGGTATTGAGATGAATTTATCAATGTTGATGCATGGCACACACATTAGGAGCTGTTGGATAGCCATTGACAAGGCTACAACAGGGTGAATGTTGAACGTACAGAGATGTAAAGACAAATATGTTCTGGGGAATTTGGGAAGTTTACTTCTCAGATGAGAGAATGCAGTGGAGTTCTTATAATTCACGGAGTTATAAACTAATGAATGAGTTGACAAGGACACAATTGCCAAGTTTCACCAATGCAGGATTGTTCAATTTTCTTCAACAACTTCTTAAAGATATGGTAGAGATTTGTGGACGGTCGTTAAGCAACGCAGGAATAGAACAGTTCATATCACAAGCTGTTTGCGTTCTGAACGCAGTTTCAAACCGAAGTTAATGATATCGTTACTGAGAGATTAGCCAGAGTTCAAATCAATTAGCACTTCTTGCGGCTGCTCAAACCATATTCAGATATACTACTTATCAGGCACCAACACCTAAAGATTCGAAAGACCATCATACATGCAATCTTCTTCTAACTACGACCAAGTGCGTCTATACAGAACAAAGGCAAACAGAGAATCGCCAAACAGTTTACTCTCAATATGAGTCCATTTTCTTGAGGAAGACAGTGATCCAGAACAAGCTCGGAGGGAATTAAGGATCTGAAAAAAGAACTTGGCCTATGTAAGTACTTCAAGAAGCTGTAAAACCTAACAAACAAAACCTTCAAATTCTTCACAACTCCGGAACAAGACTGAAGAGTACTACACAAGGTATAACAACGACAAAGGTCGATGCGTTGTTGGGGGCTTGGGAACAATAATAGTACGGCAGTCGGTGGTAGTGCAACAAAAATGGGATACAGTGTCTTTAACTGCAGGGATTGCACACTTATGCCAGGGAATGCAGGAGCCAAATGCGGTGTTAAAGATCTACGCGTATCCAAGGAGAAGATGTGATGTGCAAGACAAGCTGGAACAAGGGTTCCACTTCAGCTGACAAGCTGATAGGCTTAGAAGATACGGGATGAATGAGATTGTATGAACAAGAATTGGAAGCAATTACGTACATGGAAACGATTAGTGAGTCTCACTGAAGAATCCAGTTTGCTATGGTCAGCCATTGGCAAAGGTACAAACCTATGATGAACATGATGTGTTTGCCAATATGAGACGAATTCTGAGCAACTGAATCCAATAAGACATATGTTTAAGAGAAGGCTTGCTAGCAATGTACATTCTGCTTCATAACAATATATGTATAATGCTTATCAGGTGATCAAAATGGCGGTCTGCTGAAGTGTTGATGAGCGTTCTAGCGCTGCCAATTTAATGCTAATTTGAGCTCTTGGATACAGAGGAAAACAAACGTATTTAAAGCATTAAAGAAAGCAAAGCATCATTAACTCAAGAACTGAAGGAGTGCAAAACTATCTTGGATGAGTCTAGTAGGGCTCTGGGGGCGGCTACTAGCAGTCGGGATAGTTCTCTGATTGCACTTCAGACCAAACAGACCGCGTTTGAGAAAGTCCACGACCTTAATGATCCTAACAGATGTTGATTATAAAATACTTCAAACAAAGTTAAATGAACTCTTAGTGATATTAGCTTTAAAGAATTGGGACATAAAAGAGGGTTTAACAATCTAAAATCTGAAATTATGTTGTCAAATTCAGAAACACGAGAGCTAGGTCAAAAAGATCTGTTAACTAGGTCTCAATTTGCGGTCACTAAAGAGAAAAGTAAGGTTATTTTGGAATTAAAGGTTAAGGAAGGAAGAGACATTGACACGATGATTGAAATGGACAAACAAATAAAGTTTTTAAATGAAATTCTTTATAAACGCAATCAGTCAATTCAGACCATTCACATGTTAGCACCCAAATGCGCAACGTATAATGGTAGATCAACCTTTGCTAATCCAAAGTACCTCAAGATAGCTCAATCTGAAAAGCCTCGTTTGTATGAGATCCCATATGATACTTCTGATCCTGCAAACAGATTTTGCCCCGATGGGGAAGACACAGTGACTCTTGAAAAGGAGAGTAGATCAAAATTGGATAAAGACAAAGTGAAACCATATGATTACACATATCAAAACAGTCTTTATGAAACTTTCAAACCACCATCCAAAACCTATCTTGATCAGTTGGAACGCGCTAAAGAAGTTAGGAAGACAATGTGGAGAAAAACGTTTGTTAGGACAAAACCAAACATTGCTAAAAACGTTGGCTTTCTACCCATGTCTAAATCCATTAGTAAAAGTAGACTACTTTATAACGAAATGACAAACAACTTCAATCATTTTAGAACAATTTGTCAACAAACTTGGTCTAATCATACTAGTAGTGTATTTCCTAACCCAACTGCTAAGACTATGGAAGTTTTGATCAAAACCTTAATAATGCCTCTTTCAAACAAAACTATACTGGATAGTCATTGTTTTGTTCATGAACTAAAAAGAGAAATGAATGACGATTTGGAGTACGTTAATTCCCTTGAAAAGAAGCTTGACGAACTTGAATCAGAAAAGGCTGATTTTTCAAACATATTTGATCTACTTCTCGAAGATTGTGTGTCTAAAGATGTTACATGTTCATATTTGCATTCTCTGTCTGATTTAAATGCTAATACTGAATTACAATGCTTGTATCTTCATAAAGTCAAAGAATGTGAATGTCTTGCACAAAAGCTTTCGAAACAAACTGAATCTGTTAACAAAGAAGTTCATAATAATTTGTTAAAAAGTTTTGCTAAACTTGAAAAACACTCAATTTCTCTTGAACTTTCTTTACAACATTGTAAAGAACAGATGAAAAACAACCCAGTTTGCAAAGAAAATGCTTCAAATGTATTTCGAAAAGAACGTGAACAATATCATGAAATACAAGATTTGAAAGCTCAAATGCAAGACAAGAACATGGTGATAAATGAGTTAAAGAAACTCATTCTGGTAACAAAAGGAAAGTCTGTAGAAACTGAGTTTGATAAACCATCTGTTGTTCAACAACGAAATGCTCAACGGATTCCAAAACCATCAGTTTTAGGAAAACCAACCCCTTTTTCAAATTCTCCTGAAATGAGAAGTTTTCAAACGAATAAGTCGGTTAATAAAACTAATGCGTCGGATGGTTTGTTTAAACCAGTCAATCAACAGAATTTGCCTCAGAAAAGAAATCAAGCGATTCAAAACATAAATGTGCTTAAACCAGGAATGTTTAGAAACTCTACCACAACACAAACTAAAACACCACAGTTGTCTCATACTTCTAGGAATACTAATCCTAACATGTCTAAATCTTCAGGAGTAATTTACACTACTAGTGTTAGCGGACCACAGCTTAAGTGCTATCAAGTTAAAGATAAGGTCGTGCCAAACAATAGTCAAGTGAAGTTTCAAAAGAAGGAAGTAGAAGACCATCGTAGGATTACTAGTATTTCTAAGAAAACAAAGTCTGTAACTGCGTGTAATGACAGTTCAAACTCCAGAACTTCGAATGTGAATGCTGTTTGTGCTGAATGTGGAACATGAGTGTTTAATTCTAATCATGATGCTTGTGTTTCTCGATACTTGAAAGACGTGAATGCTAGAACTAAGAAGCCTAATGTAGTGCCTATTAGTGCTAGTAAACCCAAGAGAAAAGGGAACAAATTTGTTGCAACGCCCCATAAGAAAACAGTTGCATCAGATACCACTATTCATAAATCCAAGAGTTACTATAGAGCTTGTATGGAGATTACAAATCAGATTGGAAATGGTGGATGTCTAAGAGTTGTCACATCAGGTTATACCTCTGGACACAAAAGCCTCTTGAGGACCAAAGCTATATGGATGCCTAAAATTCAGGCTAAGATGTTGTATCATTAAATATTAGTCCCTCTATAGACTTGTTCTAGGATTACTAATGTTTGAAGATAATCCAAATCTTCATAGGATCCAGTTTGTCCAATATTTCCCATCGTCCTCTAAATTCTCTTGCAGATTGTACAAAACTATCCTATTCATTGTTGACTCTGGTATGTCACAAAGCTCATGTTCGGGCAATCTAAGCTTTTGTGTAATTTTGTGGGAAAATTTCTGAGGTATGTTCGTTTTGGAAATGATCAGTTTTGCTCCAATTCATGGTTATGGAGATTTGATTCAAGGGAATGTCTCGATCAACGGGTTTATACGTCGAAAGCCTCTATCACAATTTTTCTCGGCTTGCGTCAATTCTTGTGATGTGATTTGGAGGTTTGCTGTCAGGAACTATACATGTTTTGTGAGAGTTCTTCAGGGGAAACGATTTACTAACGGTAGTCGTGGATCTGATTCTACACAATATCTCTTCAATCCAACAACTTAATCAACTCCAATATTTTTCATGGATTAAGCTTCACCAACTCAAGCATGGTTTGCATCGAAGGCTTTCTCATCTGAACTTCGATTAAATCACCTTATCTCGAAGAAAGAAGTTGTGACAGGCATTACCCAAGTTGAAATATTCAGGGATCAACTTTGTTCATCTGTGTAAATGAGGTTAAAGCAAAAAGAAGTTCATTTCAAGGAACAAAAAGCAGTTCATAGTTCCAAAGGAATGCGCTAAATTGCTTCACATGGAATTGTGTGGTCCAATGCGAGGTTGCAGCATAAATGGGAAAGTAGTATATTCTGTGATGTTGATGATACTCAAGATTCACTTGGACTCTTTTTCTACGATCCAAGGATGAGACACCAGAAGTTCTCAAAGAGCTTTCTCACGGATGATTCAACGCAACTTCAAGCTCAAGTCATTACTGTCGTTTACTGGACAGAGGCAACGGAATTCTTGAAACTAGACACTCCTATGCTTTATTTCAATGTAGAAGGCATTGAACAATCAAACTTTACACTCCTTCGAACTCTCTGAACAGAACGGCGTTTGTCGAAAGTACGAAACCGTACTCTGTTAGGCTGGGCTCGAACGATGCTTTCAGCTTCTAAGCTTCCATTATCATTTTGGGCTGAAGCAGTTGCAACCGCATGCTATACTAAGAAACAGATCATCATCCTAATCTACTATGAAAGACGGCAATCACATCCATCTTATATAAATGACAGGAAACCTTCAATAAAACATCTTCACATCTTTGGTTGCACTTGCTACATAACTAGAGATGGGGAAAATCTGGATAAGATGAAAGAAAAAGGGGATCCATGTGTCATGGTGGGATATTCTACTCAGTCGAAGGGATATCGTGTTTACAACAAGAGAACACGCTTGATAGTTGAATCCATTCATATCAAGTTTGATGAAATCAAAGAAATGATGTCTGATCACAACAGTTCAGACCTCGCACCACAACGACAAGAGATGTCTGTTGAAAATGTCTCTTCAGGCCTGGTTCCTCAAGGACAAAAGGCGTCAGATTATGACAACTCTGACCCCGTGCCCCCAAGACAAAATGTTGTTCCTACAGCAGAAAAGACAGATTCGTCACAACAAGGGTTAGAATTTCTCTTCAGTCCTTTACTTGACGATTATTACAATCCAACACACGGTCTCGCTGAGGAAAACAACAATGATCAAGCACCGAATGCATCGTTTCAAGAAGATGAATTTATCAATCCTTTTTGTACACGGGTACAAGAAATTGGTGAGTCTTCCTCACGCACCATTGATAATACCGATGTGCATTCATTTCAACCACAAAGTCATGATTACCGATGGACAAGAGATCATCCATTAGAACAAGTTCGTGGAAATCCAACCATGCCAGTTCAAACAAGACGACAGCTTGCCACAGATCCTGAAATGTGTATGTTCGCGCTCACGGTGAGTATTGTTGAAACGTAAGAACTTTAAAGGACTGGCAATGGCTGATTCTGCATGGATCGAAGCAATGCAGGATGAACTTCATCAGTTCGACAGACTAAAAGTCTGGAACTTAGCGACAAACCATTTAGGCAAAGATGGTTATTAAGCTAAGTGGTTATGAAGAACAAAAGGATGAAGATCAGAATGTAATTCGCAACAAAGCGCGTCTTGTTGCTAAGGTTATGCTCAGGAAGAGGGTAATTGATTTTGAAAGAATTCAATTTGCTCAGTTGCTCGCTTGGAAGCAGTTCGGTATTTTTGTTGCCCACGCAGCACACAAAGTCTTCTTCCAGTCTATCAGATGGACGTAGAAACGGCATTTCTTAATGGTCATGAAGATGAGGTTTACGTGCCTCAGCGGAGATAGGGTTCGTTGATCCAGAGTCATCCAGAAAAAAGTCTACCTTCTAAGGAAAAGATTTGTAATGGATTAAATCAAGCTCAAAGGCCTGGTTTCGATGAAACTATCAAACTTCCTAATGTCCAAAGGCTTTACTCAGAGGTACAATAGACCCGACTTATCAAGGTATTTTAAAATACGGGAGGATATTCTACTTGTGCTAATTTTACGTTGAAGGACATTATTTTTGGATCGACAATTCCTAAAATTCAAACGGTTTGAAAAAATTAATGCACAGTAGATTTGAAATGTCCTTAATGGGGAGATTGAAATTCTTTTTAGGACTTCAGATCCACCAGTACCAAAAGGTATTTTATCAATCAGCCAGTTCGCTTTAGAAAATTCTGAAATATGCATAATATGAACAATTGTCACTCATTGGTACACAATTGGTACTTAAACCAAAAAACTAATGTAGATTTGAGTGGGAGAAAACCGTAGACAATCTGATTATCGTAGTAAATTCGGGTCACTAGTTACTTGACATCTAGTAGAACAGATTATGCAAGGCAGTTTGCTATTGTTGCACGTTATCAATGCACGGTCCAACTCAAAAGCACCTCAAGGAGGTTAAAAGAATCTTTATAATACCTAAAGGGTACCATTAACATGGGACTTGGTACCATAAAGGATTTCTGGCTTTGAACTAACAGGCATTTTCAGCGCTGATCATGCGGATGCTTGATACTCGGAAAAGCACCTTCTGGAGGGACTACAGTTCCTGGTGATTAAACTTGTAAGCTGGATGTCAAGAAACAGAACTGCACTGCAATGTCTTCAGCAGTGGCAGAGTATGTGGCGTTATCTGCCAAGTGCTGCCTCAAGTAATGGTGGATGAGGACACAACTTCAACGATTATGGCTTAACTACAACAAAATACTGATTGTTTGTTACTGCGAACTTCAGTCCAGCCATAGCAATCTCATGCAACCGTACATACACTCGTTCGGGACAAAGCACATCCATACTCGAATATCATTTCATAATGGGAAAGGTTGAAAATGTATAATGAAATTATAATTTTGTCAGAACTGAATTCCAATTAGCTGACATATTTACGAAAGCCCTTCTCTGAGCAGGACGGTTCTAAGTATCTTTGTCTGAAGATTGGTATGAGGTGTTGACTCCAGCTGAAATGGAGGTTTGACAAATGTGTCTGCTTGATATCATCGTCAAACATCACCATGTACATTTTTTGTGAAAAGCAAAATACAAAATCAGAAAATCAGAAAATTTTCCAAAAAGAATCTTATCGGAAATGTCTCTTGGAATCGATCAACATTTTACGTGCTTAGATAAATGTCGATTAACATTGACCACGGCGTGTTGTAAATGAAGTTCGAAGCGAAGAGTTGCAAATGTTTCTAAAACTCTCATTTCTAATTTTTAGATGGCTTATGTGAAAATGTCAGTACATAACACGGGTTCTGTCAAATAAAGGTCAAGGTTTATAATTATCCTCACAACGAGAAAATATTAACGTTTCTCGGTTCTGGAGGTATGTTCTTACAAGACATTCAATTTCTTTAGCTCAAGAAAAAGGATAGTGTACGTTTCAGTGCGCTTACCCTTACTTGTGAGAAGAGAAAATCCTCTAACATCTGGTTTTTCAAAAAGTTGAACATAATTTTTCAAGAATTTCTCGAATGACATTCATTAGTCTTTCAAATGTTTTAGTGTTCAACTCTCATCCTCACAATGTTTTTTTAAAGGACAACAATTCTCATTGGTCTATTATTGAGGGGAGTTTTTCGAAAAACAAAGTTTTAATGTTATTGGATACATCATCAAAGACCATTCTTATGTATTCAAAACATTATCAAAATGTTCCAAACCATTCATGCTAACCATATTTTCTCCTACAGGATTTTTTCAAAGAAATATTATAATCACAGGTATTTCATAAACTAAGTGTTATATTTAATTAAGGGAGGAAATGTTAATTAAAATAAAACTCTATTCTTTTTGTGACTCAATGTGCTGAAGAAAAGGTTTTATGGTTCTTTTTTTTTTCTTCTTTTGGATCTTATTACCCAACAACATCTTAATTTCACGACGATCTGAAGTATAAGGTGGTTAGGTTAGGAATCAAATCCTATGATCCAACCGAACCGGAGGATTCTACCAAGGATAATTCAAAGTTAAGATAATAGCAGTCCTTAGGTTTGATGGAGATGAATATATATGGAATAATGCCGACAAAAGATTGAGTTAACATTCTGGAACAACACAACAAGGTGTTAGTAATGACGTCTTGGTTGCTTGAGGCGTTGAAGAATGAAAAAGAAATGTTGGATAAAGGGTCTAATGAAAGGAAATCCCTCCACCACAACTTAAGGCAGAACCGGGTCAAATACATATGCTGTCGAATCACAAGTTGATTGCTGACATTTGAAAACGACATCATGGAGCCCAGTGATGCAATACACAAACCCTTCCCAGCATTCGAGTTTCTCTCTACAGAACTTGTCTCATTTGTCTCGGAGTTACACTCGTTATCTATTTGACATCTCACTCCGAGATTGTTGATATTGATTAGGTGGCAAACTAGCTCCAGCCTTATCCGAGTCTAAAACCAAAAGCATAATCGAGTCTAGAGCAAAGGATCAATCATAATATCGTTTAGGACCACTTTCCATTTCAAAACACTTGTTGATCTTCATCAGGTTCAACAAGCTGTTATCAAGAGTCTACGCAATATCATTGTGAATTTGACAGAAACATTCAGATGTGATACTCTTTAGTATTAACACTGACGAATGGAAATTCACTTACAGTGTATCCATTTTCAAAAAACAGCACTGCGGTAAGGTGACTTGTGACGATCTATATGAATCAAAACTTGTGACAAATTTTGGGATTATCAATTTGGTCCAGTAAATGATGAGGTTGATGAAATTTGGATAAAAACAGTGACCACTCTCGATGGGCTACAAAAAAAACTCATTAAAGAAGTGACACGTCGATTGATTTTCAAATCAATTTTCTCGTTTATCACTAACGTAAACTTGCAGGTCAAACGGTGGTGACGGCAACCTCAATCCCATTCAATAGGCTCAATTACGACAGACATACTATCTAGAAAGCTCAAGATTGAAGACAAAGACTTACGCTAACTCTGATTTAAAGCTTTCAAGATAATGCAAAAGTATGAGCATGTTGGTCAAAGACACAAGATCGCAAGATGGCAAAGACGATAAAGACAATGACAAAGGCTCAAAGTCAAGTTCGCAAAGCATGAAGGAACACGTTTACAACAGATAACGAAGACAAAGACCAAGAACACTCGAGCTTAAACGACAAAAGCAATCTCACTGATCTCATGAAGGAGTGTCATCAATGAACTCACTTCGGGGGAGTTAGTTAGCCTTAATTTTATTGAAGTCATAAGGAAGCTTGTTTATCGTGTTCAAGACCTCACTTCGGGGGAGATTGTTAGCCTCAATTTATTGAGTCGAACAAGGAAGCTCGGTCACTCTACGATGGAGCTTCGGTCTTTAATTAGTTAATGTTGTAATAGGATAAAATCGGGAATCGGGCTCGATAGTTAATCTAATATTGTATATGTTTCGGGTTTAATCCCAAGCAAAACCCGAGCCCGGGTCCTAGTTAAATATCCCGCGCGTACCTTCAACGCGACGGGGTATATATACTTTTTCTTCTTTAGAAAAAGTAAGTTGTTCACTTTCAAAAATATCTTTTCTCATTTCTCTCTCATTTCTCTCTCCTCTTTCTCTCTCTAAACAACTCACTCTCTTTCTCTTTTCTTGTTCGATTCGTGTATGTTATATGTGAAGTGAAGTGTTAATCGGGATCCTACATAAAGATACGTGGTATTTGTTTCTCATACATATAATAATTGTTGTCCTATATTTGCATGTTTAATTCTTGGATGATTTTATCATTATAAATATGCCCATTGTCGGGTAACAATATGGGAATATTGTTACATTAAGGCAAATGTAAGTGTTGGTTGTATTATTTAAATACATGGATGGTTCCTGCCAAACTCATATGTTATTCACAAGGGATGCATATTGGACACCTCAACCTTCGAATATTTACTTTTGGATCCTTGTCATGAGTAAGATATCGAAAATGGTTAAATAAGTCATCCTTAGACTTGAGATACAAACAAGTTCTGCATGTGTGGATATCACTTTTTGATTATAAGTCAAACGCTAACCTGAAAATGGTAGTTATAAAGGCTATTCTTGGAAGTGATGTGAAGCAGCATCCACAACACTTGTAGTCAATAAAGAATTTGTTTCCCCCAATTGTCTAATTACAGTATGTTACCATTGGCGCCTCGCCATAATTTATCAGATGATTGTGTGGCCGCACCCAAAGTGTAATTCAAGATGATTCTTGATTACGTTTGGTAGATCTGAATTAACTTCTATAACGAGAAACTAAATAGTTAAACTATATGGAATGAGTTAGGATCCATATCCATGGTTTAACGGTATCTGTAACAAAGGGATGATAATAGCAAGTAATACATAACCATTGAGCTGAGATTGTTCTTGAAACAACATCTCAAGTATTTCTAGATTTATGGCTAATGCGTCTTGAGTGTTGCTAGGTCGTTTCAATTGCGATATTAAATGGAGTATGTACTCATACTCCTCGTGTGGGGTCAGGATATTGAATGTTATACGACTGAAAAGTGTGAGTCTATTGGGGGCACACACGTTAAGACGCGAAGAGTACGTTTATTAAATATTTAATTATATTTACTTATTATTATGGTTGAATATTCTTCCGAAAGATTTTAAATTAACTGTTTGATACAGTGTTGATTTTTAACTGATAAGTTCTAAAATAACTACATTTCCATTTATACCTAAAGTTAACCCAATTAAACCCAAAACATGCTAAAAATGGCAAAAATATACTTGTTTTTATGTTTTGTGTGTGCAGGTACGGATTTATATCAAAAAATCACAAGAAAATCATATCATCAAAAATGGGCACAAACTAACGGCACGAAGACGGAAGCAAGACACAAAGAAGCCAAAGTAGCAAAGCAAAGCCAAGGAAAGTCAAAAACGTCATAACAGGTCAACAGAAGTCAACTCACTAGAAGACAAATCCCAAAATATTTTCAATTCTGTTCCCTTAATTTCCAAAAAGTTACACAAATTGTCTCAACTCCTTAATGGGCATTAAAAAAACCCTTTAAAATACCCTACCGGATCTAAAATGACCAAAGAATTAAAAGCACATACTTACAACTAGTCCTCAATACCTTTTTATAAAACCACAAGGACCATTCTTGCCAATATTCAAAGTCCTTTTACACTACAACCTTTATAAACCAAACACAAGGACTACATTTGCCAATAGCCCAAAGTTCAAACCACTTTTACCCGTTCAGTTAAAAAAGAGCGCCAAACTATGGTTACTATTCATCCATCGTCCATTTTCACCAACAGGTGTTAAATTCAAAGGGTTTTTCAAAATTGAGGGTCAAGGACGACAATTCAAGTGAGGTACAATAATATGACAGAGATAGTTATGTAATCTCAAGGGTTTTTATTGGTTCTCTCAAGCTATCAAGCCACGTGGATGTAGAGAAAGCATAAGGAGTGATGGATATTGCTCTTGAGGCACTCACATAACTAGCACAAACGTCTCAATCACGGATTGTCACGTTGGCAATCCGTGTGAGATAGTTAGAGATCCAACGGCCATCAAATGCTCTCCAATGATTAGGTAATCGTGTGGTGATGATTGAAAGGAGCGTGGACAGCAAGGAAGGCCTAGAATGTTCAGTTTCAGGCTATAAATACACACACTATCACACACACACACGATATCTAGTTTTTTAGTAGCTTTAGGATTTAGCTTAATTCTCATCTTTAGCTTATGTATTTTCCTTTCTAGCTTTTGTAATCTCCTTTTAAAGTAATGTAAACCAGCTTTTATATTAATGAAATATAAATTCACTTTGTCATAAGTTCTCTTGTTTTATAATATATGACTCTATTTTTCTTCAATTGTTAAATATGTTCATAAGCTCCTCGAAGCTCTTATCAGCTCTTACTAGTATCATAGCTAGTAATTGAGCTTAAACCTACCTTAATCATATTTTAATTCTTAAAATCAGCTTAAAACCTTATTACCTTTGCTTAAATGGATTATGGCTTTTGGAAGGAGAGCCAGTCAAGGAAGGGCTCTCAAAGACTTATACTGGCTTATTTCTAATAAGCCAGAGCTGTTGATTAAGCTCAATTGAGCCATAGCTTCTATTTAGCTGAAGCTGAAGGTTAGTTTCCATTTAACTTCTTTTTGTCCTTTATGTCCTAGTTAAATAAGTGCTAATTAGTGTTAAACTGCTAATTGCTTAATATATTTGCTTATTATTGCTTATTTTCTTTTATTCTAGGCTTATTTAAATAAGATTGCTCATCTGTTTTTAGCTAAATAGTTTTAATTATTGTTATAGCTTAACCTGTCTTTAAAAAACCATAAAAACCAAAAATATAGTAGCATAGTGTGCTTAGATCTTGATTTTCTAGTTTTTCAGGTTGTAGATCATGCAGTTAAGTTTGTTTTTTAAGCCTAAATATTCGTTGGTATCATAGTTTATAAATTAGAATTCATTTTAAAACGCTTTATGAATTTGTCATTCCATTAAGGAGTGTTTGGCATTAGTTACTTTAACCATCAAAAGTCAAAGTGAGTATTAAGTTTTGCTTGAGTCAGTTTCATTTACACTTATAATCATTAAGAAAGGAGTATTTAGAATTTAGATTTTAAAATTGAACAAGTTAGGGTGTAATTTAGAAGTGCCTGCACTAGGGGATTTTTTTCTTTTAATTTCACTTGTGAAAATTTAATCCAAGTTCATTGAGCTTATTTGTGTTTGCATTGTGTTCAAACACACTCAAATAGAGTGTAAAGTGCAAATTCTCCCTTAAGGAAACCTGCACAATTTGAGTTTGTGGCTTGCCATTTGGTCAGCAGTAGTATCTAAGTTATACTGCTTCGTCTTGAATTGTCTTAATTTTTAATAGGTAAGTTTAGTTGATTGTTAGGCTTAATTTTAACTAGCTTTTAGTTTTCATATAGCTTAGTTTAAATCAAGCTTAATTTTCAAATTTCTAGCTTAGATTCTTAGGTACATTTACTTCTAAAAGTCATTAAAAAGGCCAAAAAGCCAAAAATAGTAAGTCATATACAGTAGCTTTAAAATTTAGATTTCTTGCTTATAGGTTTAGATTTTATAAAGAATAGTAGCTTATAAGTAGTTTAGCTAGTTTTTAAAGCTTCATGGAGCAGGTTTTGCTTAATAAGGATTTTTAGCTTATTAGAATTTTTAGCTTTTAAGGAGTTATCTGGTTGTGAATTTGATTTTTGATTTTCAGTTAACATAAAGTGTTTAAATGGATCTTTGCTTATTTTAAAATTAGCTTAGACATCTCAAGGGGACTTTGAACATCTTTTTATTTTCAATTTGAGGCTTAATTTGAGCTATTATAAAAGTAGTTCAAAGTGAATCCAAGCAAAAGCAAGCTTAAACACCCACTTTCTGTAACAGCTTTTTCATAAGCTCTTTCAGCGCTTAATTTTGAGTTTCAGTTAAATTTGTTTTTACAAAGAGTGCTCAAAATCATGTCCTTTTTAAATTCCAACTCTTAGTTTTTGAAAAAAGTGAAAAATAAAAAATATAGCAAAAAGGGGTGCCAAGACCTCGAACCAAGACCCTCTTATAACACCATTACGTTACTTCCAGTTTGCTCCAAATCAGCTAATCCATCCATAACTCCCCACAATTTAATACTTAAACACAATTTCATTGTCCTTTTTATAATATGCTCCGTAGCATTTAGGGCTTATTTAGGAGCTTATTTGATAAGCTGCTAGCTTAGTTTTATTTTTCCCTTGTTCTTTGTAGCATCTAGGACTTTCTTTGAATTTTTGAGAATTTTTCATTTAATAGATAATTTTTAATCATTTTTCTAAGGTTTAAATTTTCGGAAAATCATAAAAAATAGAATAGATTTTATACAAATTAAAAAAATAGTTTTTAGTTTTATAAAAATTAGCTTTAGTTTTACATTAAGAAAAATTATTTTTACCTCTTTTAGATTTTAATTTTAATTTTTGAGCTTTTATTTTTAATTTTAAAAATAGGATTTTAATTTTTAAAATAGTTAAAAATAGTTTTCTTAGCTTTTACAACATTTTAGACTTTTCTAAGTTTAAAAATTATTTTTCTCAATTTTTAGGACTTTATTTGCTATTTTTTAGGATTTAATTAGATTAAAATAGTTTTTAATTCATAATAAATTCAAAAATAATCAAAAAAATATTTTTCTTTTTCTTAAAATTTTCTTTTGTCCTACTTTAGGTTTAGAAATTTAGTTTGCATTTTTAGGAGTTAATTTTGATTTACTTGCTTATTTGTCGCGTTTTATTTACTTCCCGTTAATCTTTTTAAGTGCTTAATTGCTTTTAATTGTTCATTTTTAATTGTTGCTTTTATTTGGTAGTTATAGATCATCAAATCATCTATTTTCTCATTCAAATCATAATCCAAGCTAAAACGTGGTTTCAATTGCACAAGTCGTTGGGGAAACGACCCGGGTGATCATTCTTCCCGGTTAAATATACGTATTATATATTATATATATCTTTTAGAGTGAGCTTTTCTTAAAGGAGACTTTAGGAAAGTTCTTAATTGCTCTTTTAGAAATACTATATAGTATATTTTATTGTGTATCAAATTTTTGGCGCCGTTGCCGGGGATTTGTGTTAAAGATTCCGTCGTTTACGTTTGTTGATTTGGTTTGAAGATCCTTTCGTCCTCGAAAGTTTCATTTTTGTTAAATATTTCAAAAATCCAAAAAAATTAAAAAAATATAAAAAGTAAAAAATATTTTCTTTTTCTTTTTAGTATAGTTATCATATATATAAAAAAAATAAAAAAAAATCAAAAATATAAAAAAATTGTCCTTAAAAAGAAATAAAATACACAAAGTTGGTAAACGAACACCAACATATAATACCTTCAATTGAGGTATTATCATAAATAAGTTCCGGTGAACTTGAAAAGTTCCCAAATCGAACCAAAGATTCAAAAACTTGCCATTTGTGTCACTTACGAAATACGGCTCACCTTAAGAAGAAATTTTTAAGAGCTACCGTGAAGTAAGTTGATTATTTGGTTTTAAGTTGTCTTCCGTGTATCCGTTTAAAATAGATTGTTAAAAAAAATTTCAAAAATCAAAAAAATTAGTGTAATTTTTGTTTACTTTTTAATTTCTTTATTTTTAGTGCATGCGCACTCGATCTCAAGCTCGTAATCGAAATCGTCGACAACAACAAATAAACATCGTTATTGTTGAGGACCTGAAGTTCCAATGGCCGATCAATCGTACCATGGCTCAAATGCTACAAGCTCCCATCGAGGGATACGAAGATGCAATTGTTGTTCCAACAATAAATGCAAATAATTTTGAACTTAAACAAACTTTGATTAATCTTGTTCAAAGTAATCAATTTACGGGTAGGCAAGACCCTCATAATCATCTTCGATTTTTCAACAAGGTTACTTCTACGTTTAGACATCCGGACGTTCTGAATACGTCGATTAAGCTTTTGCTTTTTCCTTTCTCTCTCGAAGGTGAAGCCCGGACTTGGCTTGATAAAGAACCACCTCGATCGATTCTAACGTGGGATGATCTTGTCTCGAAATTCATAAACCAATTCTTTCCACCTTCGAAAACAACTTACCTTCGAAATGAAATCACTACTTTCTTGCAAAAACCAAATGAAACTTTCAACGAAGCATGGGAACGTTTCAAAGGACTTCTTCGTCAATGTCCTCATCATGGTTTCTCGGAATTACATCAACTTGATACGTTTTACAATTCTTTGTAATACAAATGATCAAGAGCTTTAGATACCGCCCGCGTGTAGAATTTTTCTGAATAAGAATGCCTCGTGATGGTTTAGCCATTATTGAGAGTAAATCCAAGGTTCGTTATTCAAGAAGTCGTGCAATTGAACCAAGAGTGAGTACGAACGCTCCTCTTTCTACTTCTACACCTTCTAATTCTTAATTTACATCAACCGCCGCTTCCTTGAAGATAAAATGGATATTCGAATGAGCCGATTAGAAAAGATGAATAGGAAAAGAAAGTTACGACTCCCCCTGCTGACGTCAAAGCAGTCGAGGAATTTTGTGGTTTACATGTTGGTTCAACCATAATTTACAACAATTGTCCCGTTAACAAAAATGAATTTCCCGTTTTTCCTCATGATAACATTCATCAATATCCAACAAACCGCCGCCTGATGGCAACTGTTCAAAGAATCCTACCTAATTTGGGCAAAATCAAATGAACAACCGTTTTTTAATCAACCAAATGTTCAAAACAACCAAGGAAACCAAAGCCGATATCAAGGAAACAATTTCAATTCGAATCAAAACCGTGGAGGCAATTTCAAACCAAAATACCTAGGGAGGGGCCAAAACAATCAAGGAGCCGTTTATCAAGCCCCACCATACCAACCACCAACAAATCAACCTTTGGTTAATCAAGGTTTACCTCCCGTTTCACAAATTCAAGGTGTTTCTAAAACGGATTTTGAAAGTTATGCTAAGGCTAATGATGCGAACATGAATAACTTGCAAATGAAGTTAGACAATTTTCAAAGGAACCAAAATGATTTTCAAAGAGTTTACAATGATTCTCAAAAGAAGCAAGATATTTTCAAACATTAGCTAAGTTTTATGCAAATAACTATCATACCAACCAAGCTTCAAGTTCAGTTCGTTACCAGCAATACCATGCAAATCCTAGGAACGAAGCCAAGGGTAATTACCACCACGAAGTGGTGCCATCATATTAGGAACCTCCAATTACCACCTCGGGGTGGGAAAAGGAACCCGAGGTGACAAAGGATACGGAGCTACCTAACTCCGAAGACATCCAACCTCCTTTGGTCCAAGATCAAAACCAATACAAAGAACCAATCAATGAGCCTCTCATTACTCAAAAGACCAAGACTAGTTTGCCTTACCCTTCAAGACTTGCAAAAGAAAAACTCCGTGAAAAGGATAATATCCTAGCTTCCAAGTTTATGGAAATTCTCCGTAATCTTCACTTTGAGCTAAGTTTCGCGGACGCTCTCATTCATATGCCAAAGTTTGCTCTGATGTTTCAAAAGATGCTTAATAACAAAGATAAGTTAATCGAGTTAACCAAGACATCTTTGAATGAAAATTGTAGTGCGGTTGTCCTCAAAAAGCTTCCAGAAAAGCTAGGTGACCCCGGTCGATTTCTTATCCCATGTGATTTTTCGGAGTTTGATAATTGCTTAGCCCTAGCCGATTTCGGTGCTATCATAAATCTCATGCCTCTTTCCATTTGGAAAAAGCTTGGACTCCCGAGCCTAAACGATACTAGAATGGTGTTTAGATTAAGCCGAAACCGAAATATAATTTCCAACCACCGTGTAGCCGAGTGATGTTTTTGTCAAAGAAGGAAAGTTCCTACTTTCCGGCCCGATTTTGTTGTTCTTGATTCATAAGCCGAACCCTGTCGATACCATGATACCGGAGACCTTTTCTTAGGACACTCATCTTTAATATTGAAGGTGTATGAAGGAGATGATAACCCTTATTAACGATGATTCAATCTTTGACCCTTAAATGTTTTTTTTTTTTTTTTTGGTGATAATACCTTCTATTTCGTACAACAATCTCGAATCGTTGAAGAAAGTTGATCTTATCGATGTTACGTGTGAAGAATACTCACAAGAAGTTTTAGGATTTTCCGATGAAATTGCATATGGCAATCCTTCTCCCGGCTACGATCCGATTGATTGAAATTCTTCTCCGACTCTCACTCCTTTCGGGGATAGTGATTTTCTACTTTTGGAAGAAGCTGATACTTTTCTTGCTCTAGCTGATGATCCAACTTCACCGGAAGTTGATGAACCTTATTATCACCCAGAGGGGGACATTCTCTTTCTCGAATCTCTTCTCAATAGTGATCCTTCGCCGAATCAAGGAAATTACTTACCAGAAATTAGGAAAGAGCTTAAAGTTTGTAAATCCGCCGAATCTTCAATCGATGAACCTCCTGAGGTTTGAACCTTAAGACTTACCACCTCATCTCGAATACGCATTTTTAGCAGATAACAACAAGTTGCTTGTCATAATTGCCAAAGATTTAAGTGATGATGAGAAGACCGCTCTCATAAAGGTTCTTAAATCCCGAAAGCAAGCCATTGCTTGGAAGCTCTCCGACATAAAGGGTATAAACCCGGAATTTTGTTCTCATAAGATTCTAATGGAGGAGGATTACGAACTAACGGTCCAACATCAGAGAAGGGTTAATCTAAAGATCTATGACGTCATTAAAAAAGAGGTTGAAAAACTTCTTGACGCTGGATTGATTTACCTAATCTCGGATAGTCCTTGGGTGAGCCCGGTACACCGTGTACCAAAGAAGGGAGGAATGACCGTAGTAACCAATGATGAAAATGAATTAGTGCCAACAAGACTTGTAACAGGATGGAGAGTATGCATAGATTATCGCAAATTGAACGAAGATACAAGAAAAGACCATTTCCCTTTGCCATTTATGGATCAAATGCTTAAGAGACTCGCAGGAAATGAATTCTATTTTTTCCTCGATGGTTTCTCAGGTTATTTCCAAATTCCAATTGATCCAAAAGACCAAGAAAAGACCACATTCATCTGCCCATACGGAACGTTTGTTTACCGCCGCATGCCTTTGTGGTTATCAAGCACCAGGCACGTTTTAGATGTGTAATGATGGCAAACTTCCATGACATAATGAAAATACAATGGAAGTCTTCATGGATGATTTCTCGATTTTTGGAAATTCTTTTTCTACGTGCCTCACCAATCTAGATAAAATGCTTAAACGGTGTGAAGACACTAATTTAGCTCTTAATTGGGAAAAAAGTCATTTCATGGTTAAAGAAGGTATCGTATTAGGACATAAGATCTCGAAGAAAGGAATTGAATTCGACAAAGCTAAGATTGATGTGATCTCTAAGCTACCTCACCCAACCACCGTCAAGGGTATTCGAAGTTTTCTAGGGCATGCTAATTTTTACCGTAGATTCAACAAAGATTTTTTAAAGATTTCTCGACCCATGACCCACCTTCTTGAAAAGAACACCCCGTTTATCTTTTCAGAAGAATGCATTCAAGCCTTTCAGACTCTAAAAAAGAAATTAACCGAAGCTCCAATTCTCATTGCTCCAAATTAGGACCAACCTTTTGAACTCATGTGTGATGCAAGTGATTATGCAATAGGTGCAGTACTAGGGCAAAGGATTGAGAAGCATTTTAGACCAATTCATTACGCGAGCAAAACGATGACCGAAGCAGAAACAAACTACACAACAATGGAAAAAGAGATGCTTGCAGTAGTATACGCTTTTGAGAAATTTCGATCATATTTTATCATGAATAAAAGTGTTGTTTACACGGATCATTCTGCCTTAAAATAACTCTTCAACAAGAAAGACACCAAAGCAAGATTGCTTAGATGGGTTTTACTTCTCCAAGAATTCGATTTTAAAGTGATTGATATGAAGGGAGCTGAAAACTACGCAGCTGATCACCTTTCACGTCTTGAAAACCCGTATGAGAATGTTTTTGATCCTAAGGAGATTAACGAAACCTTTCCTCTTGAGAAATTGAATTCGGTGATTTTTCATGATAACCAAAGTACTCCGTGGTTTGTCGATATAGCAAATTACTACGCGGGGAATTTTCTTATCAAAGGAATGTCAACTCAACAAAAGAGAAAGTTTTTCAAAGATGTAAAGCATACTATTTGGGATATCTCTATAAAATTGATAATTAGATTGAGATTAATAATATTATTTTGATATTTAAATAACTTGTGTAGTTTCTTTCGGATAGTACGGATCAAAATCATCCTTAGGTGTGTATTTGTCCAATAAGCTCTTGAAATCCTTTAAAGCTTGTCATGAAGGACTCCACCGAGGCCATCATAGTGCAACAACATCGCTCGAAAAGTATTTTATGCCGGTTTCTTTTGCCTAACCATTTACTCAAGCTGCTCATTCAATGAACAAATCTTGTGATGCATGTCAAAAGACAAGGCAAAATTTCACATCAAGATGGAGATGCTCAAAATGCTATCCAATTTTTGTGAAATTTTCGATGTATGGAGGGCATTGATTTTAAGGGAACCAATTTTCGTCGTCAAGAGGAAACAAATACATACTTGTAACCGTCGATTATCTTTCCAAATGGGTTAAAGCCAAGGCGCTCCCCACCAACGATGCTAGAGTAGTTGTCAAATTCTTGAAATCCCTTTTCTCCCGATTCGGTGCACCGAGAGCTATCATAAGCGATCGTGGGACCCATTTCTGTAATGACAAATTTGATAAAGTCATGTCAAAATATGGAGTCACACATCGTATTTCTACCGCTTACCACCCTCAAACTAGTGGTCAAGTCAAGGTGACGAATCGTGGACTTAAAAGAATCTTAGAAAGGCTGTAGGATAAAAACCGTTGCGTCGTGGTCCGACAAAATTAGACGATGCCTTGTGGTGCATTTCGAACCGTTATAGACTCTATCGATGCACGCCCACAAGCTAATTTATATGGAAAATCATGTCACTTACCGGTTGAACTAGAACACAAGGCATATTAGGCTCTTAAGCATGCCAATTTCGATCTCAAGACCACGGGCGATTACTGAAAGCTCCAGCTTAATGAACTTCATGAGCTCCGTGATCAAGCTTATGAAAATTCTTTAATCTACAAGGAGAAAACTAAGAGAATTCATGACGCTAAGATAAAAACGCGTTTAACGTTGGTGTCAGTCCTCCTCTTTAACTCCCGATTAAAAGATAGAATTTCTCTAGTAAGCTTATATGTCCCGTTGGCCGGTCCTTTCACTAGTAACCAATTTTCCATATGGCACTGCCAAATTATCTCACCCCGATGGCTCAAATTTCAAAGTGAATTGCCACCGTCTCAAACATTATTTTGGAGGGGATATGCCACCATTGGTTATCCTGGATCTCCAAACTTTCCCTAAGGACGAATAAATGCAGGGATCGAGTCAACTTGTGGACTCGGGTGAATAAAAACAAGCCGATTCGTGGTAAGTTCAACACCATGCCTTATCATTTTTTTCATCTATTTTTCTAACAAATGTTGTGTGATGGTTGAGGCTTAGCCTCTTACCGGTTTTTGTCGTATGTTGTTTGTTGTGATTTTTGAGTATGGGGGATTGAACCAACAATATCTGAAGCTCTGTGTTCGGTGTTTTAGTTCACGGTTCCTCAGAGCTTGCCTATCTTTTTGGTTTGAGATTAGTTTGCGGAGATCCGATATCCTTTCATCTTCTTTCCAGATTAACGTTTTATCTTGCATAATTCATAAACGGCTTAGATTTGCGTAGAGACCCGGCCTTAAACATTGAGGACAATGTTTTGTTTTAGTTTGGGAAGGGAATCTATCGATTTGATGTTACCTGCTTATTGTTTTGTTCTCACATACCCGTTTTCCCACAAAATTAGCAAATTTTAAATTTTTAAGTTTTTTTATTTTTAGGAAAAAATGAAAAAATATATTAGTAAAAAAAAAGGTGTTTAGACACGAATGTAAGTTTTCCGTTGGTGAGAATAAGAAGTAATTTTTGACCCGATCGAATGTGTTGAGTTCTAGCTTTTATCCTTAACAATTAATGATGATAGTTTGTGCTAGTCTCATGTAGACTTTAAACATGCTAGACTTGAAATCATTAGTAAATGAAAACTTGTGCTAATCTCAAGTAGATTTTAAATTTGCCAAGTTGGATTTTATATAGGCTAAGTATTTGCGAATTTCTTATAGAGATTTTAAATTGCAAATAATAAGAGATGATAGTGTTGAGAACGAATTAGGATGCTAAACAATGTTTATTTGGAAAACTTAAATGCTAGAAAAATACACTTGTGGTTTTTTCTTCCCCAGGAGTTCTTAAAATGATATAAATTATATCGTGTTCTCTGTTAATTTTAACAATTAGAGGTTTACGTCTTAAAGTCTAATCAACATATTCAGAGAAAAAGCCTTTATCGATGATGAAAGTCAACAGCATTTTTAAATAAGAAAATTTAGTTCAAGTTATACTTTGTTATCTAAAATGAATTTTTCTATTTGCAAACATAATGTGTTTAATAAATATACAAAAAATAAAAAATAAATAAAATAAATAAAATAATAAATATAAAGTAGTTGGTAAATAAAAAGATGCAAGTTAAAATCGTAGTATTTAATAATTAATATACAAACAACAATCGCAATAAAAGTACATGGGCATGTTTTCGATTCGCTTTCCGCGATGAGACATCGAAAGAAAGGGTCAAAAAAAAAAAAAAAAAAAAAGAAGGTTGTATATTTAGGGTTGGTAACATAATACGTACAACGGGGAGCCTCTTTGTCGGAAGAAAAGGCGTGGCCGAAAGTGTCGTTGAAAGAAAAGTGATACAGATAGGTTTCCTCAGCCGAATAATGTTAAATAGTAATAATAATGTAGCAAGTCTAGAAAAATAAATAGTAAAAGTTTCCTTTTTCTAAAACCAAAGCATTCTTTTGAACCAAAAATTTACCAAAAGTCTACAAGGCTTGTCAACGAAAGTTTCATACGTCTCGATTAATATTCTCCGGATGGGTGTCAAAAACTTAGCACTTCCCGTGACGGTGGAGCTAGAGAGAAAGTCATTTATGGGGCAAGTGAACCAACGATGTCTTAGCTAAGGAGGTTTTTGTTTGCTTTGAGGTGTGATCTTACTAAGTGATTAACATATTAGCCCAAAAGGCCCATGTGTAAAGCCTGGTCGGATTTCAACTATCTAAAATATGTTGGATTTAATGTATTAAGTTAATTTGAGCATCAACACTTAAATATATGATTTATGTCGGGTAGAAATTCACAGAAGTTGTAATTATAAAGTAGTCTTAACATCTTAGCTCGACTTAACTAGAGATCTTTTTTTATGGGGGGGGGGGTGGGGGGGGGGTACTTAGTATGGGAAGAAAAAAAAGGGAATGATGAAGTTATCTTTTAAGACACTTTTCAAGTGCTTTTTGTTCTATGATCCTTAAAGTTACCAAAAAGGTAATGAAAACAATACATTATGTCACACAAGAATAAGTTGTAGTTAGGAAGTTAATTATTAAGAAAAATCATAAAAGTAAAAAATATTTGAAAATGGGAAATCGTGTGTTTTATAACTTGTGATCTCTTAGCTCTCTCAACAAAAATCTTTTCTACTTTTCAAAGGTTTAGTTTGGGGAAGTTTTTGAGGTATTTGTATAAGGACAAGTAATACTTGCGTGGGGATACGCATCAGTTAAGTTTGTGGGAATTTTGATAAGTGTAAAATACACATATCCGTTTATACCAAAAATAACCCTAAATGACCCAAAACAGACTTAAAATGGCAAAGATATACTTTGTGTTTTGTGTTTTGTGTGTGCATGTACGGATAAGACAAATATCACAAGAAGCCGGCCAAAAACGGTCAAACACAACAATATCGGGAATCATAAGATCACAAAAGAAGCCAAGGATCAAAGCCGAGCCAAGAAAAATCACGATGGACAAGCTTTCATTAAAGAAAGTTCAAACCCTTGTCAACAGAAGTCAACCACTAGAAGACAAAAACTCCAAAGTTACAAATCTAGTCCCTCAAGTTTCCAATGTTACACAATTGGCCCCTATGATAAAATGGGCCTTAAACCTTTTTACCCTTACCCGGATTCAAAAACAAAGCCAAAATAAAAGCCAATTCCTAAGCCATAACCTTTTATTAAACCTACAGGTAGGTCATTCCTGCCAAAAATAATGTCTTTTTAATGACCTCAACTTTCTTAAACCAAAGACAAAGCTAAGGACTAGTCTTTAGCAATTTTCCCCAAACTCACACAACCGTTTTCTTACACCCTTTTAGTCATAAAAAAAAAATTAGGCCGCCAAAGAACATGATACTGTTCATTTCTTCCCCCAAACTTACACACGGCAGTCAAACAAGGGCTCTTCTAATTGAAGGGTGATTTAGACAATTCAAGGGATTTCCAATAAGATGGCAAGGTCAAGTTAGTCAAATCAAGCTAGGAAATGCCACATGGAAGAAAGGAAAGAACAAGGATTGATGAAATTTACACTGAGTATACTCTTAAAAGAAGCACACTCAAGTAACCACACGGATGCCACGCTGGCAATCCGAGTGAGTTATCATTTAATCCAACGGCCATCATTTACTCTCCAATCATTGTGAGATTGTACGTCCATGATTAAAAGGAGCTTGGGCAGCAAGGTAAGGCCTAGAAGGTTTATTGAGAGGCTATAAAAGGCCCTCACTCACACACACATGATCATCCTCTTTTCCCGTTTTAGAGTAGTAGTAGAATTGAGCTTAGTTTTTGTTAAATGTAATTTTCCTTTTAAAAGTAATTGTAATTTCTTTTATTCAAGCTTTGTAATCTGTTTTGAAAGTTAATGAAATCATCAATTTAGTTTTAATCATATGTTTTTTTTACTTATAAGCTCTCATAAGCTTAAATGTTTGCTACTGTTTCACAAGCCATTCTAATAACTAATACACAGCACTATAGTCTCTAAGTCTAATAATTTGAGCTTAAGTTTGATCTTAATATACCTAAACCTTAAAAACAGCTTAAAACCTTAACCACTTTTGACTTATAAGCTTTGGAAGAGAAGCCTATCATGGAAGGGCTTCTATGGACTTTACTAGCTTATCTAATAGGATAAGCTATAGCTTGTAGATGCTTATTTGAGTTTAAGCTTCTGTTTAGCTGAAGCATCTTGTAAGTTCTCCTTAAATTTCCTTGTCATTTAAATTCTAGCTTAATATTTGCTTAATTGCTTACTTAGCTTTGCTTAAACTGCTTATTTAGTTGCTTGATTTAGCTATTTTGTGTTTCATTTTGCTTATTGATTATGTCTTTTAATCTGCTTTTAGTTTTTGTAGCTTAGATAATAGCTTACTATATAATCTGTCATAACAATCATAAAAACTAAAAAATAGCATTAGTTGTAGATCTTTGATTTTAGCTTATTAGATTAATGAATCATGTTTATTAAGCTTGTTTTAAGCTAATAGTTATCTGGTAATTAGGTTTTGATCATTAGATTTTAATTTCACAAGCTCATTTGAGATCTGTCTTACATAAAGGAGTGTTTGGATTTAGCTTGTTTGACCTAAAAAGTCAAAAGTATCTTGTGTTTTAATTTTGGATAGTTAGATTATCATATTTGTTTAGGTTTTGAGTTAATTTGAAGGATTAGATTTAGCTTAAATTCAGTTTGTGGCTTATAATTTGGTGATTCACACAGAGGCATTATTCACCTTGTTCTTGCTTATTAAAACATTTAGATACCAAGCCTTTTGAAAAGACTTGAGTGTTTCTTGTTTTGATGTTTCAAAAGAGCACTCAGTAGAGTGACTATGCAGCATTGTCCCTTAAGGGAACCTGCAAGTTTGTTTTGCCCTTACCATTTGAATTAACAGTAGTAACCTCAGTTACTACTGATGATCTTAAGCTTCAATAAAGCCAAAATTTTAGTAGCTTTTAATCTTTCAAATTCAGTAGACATTATTATAGTAATATAGCTTAGATAGATAGAGTGTTATTTTCTCAATTCTAGCTTACTCTCTTTAGTAATTTAGCTTTTAAAAGTGATAAAAAATCCAAAAAGACCAAAAACAGTAGTAATAATATTAATCCTTTCAAATTTAGAATTTTAAGTTGTAGTATCTAATTTTCTTGTTTGAATTTATAGCTTATAGTTAGTTAAGTTAGCTTTTTCCATAATGCACAGCTTTGCATTACTTATTAAGCATTTGAGCTTTTCTTAAATTTGAGCTTTTTGAGTTTGATCATGAGTTAGCTGTTTTAATCTTCAATTTTAGTTAGCATTAGGTGTTAGTAGGAATCCTAGCTTGTTAAAATTAGCTTATCCACATCATAAGCTGCCTAGAACTTCTTTTGTTTTCAAATTTGAGCTTATAATGAAGTCTGTGCAAGCTTTTTAGTGTAGATAAGTTATTTTAAGCCTTTTAAAGGCTACTTTCTGAAGCAGCATAATTCCATACGCTCTTAGAGAGACTATTTTTTGAGTTGAGCTTAAGGCTCTTTTTAATAAAAGTACTTAAATCATGTCTTCTTCAGTTCAACTTTTAGTTTTGTTTAAAAGTAAAGAAAACATAAAAAGTGCAAAAAGGGGTGTCTGCCAACCTCGAACCCACGACCTCACTCTTACAAACCCAACGTGTTAACCAATTTGCTTCATTAGCTCATCCGGTTATATCTTCTTTCTTTTAATTGATAAACACAATTTGGGCTTAAGCCCAATCTATAAGCCGTAGCTAAATAAGCTAATTTCTCAGCTTATTTGATAAGCTGAGTTGTCTCTTTTATTTTTCTAGTAAACCTTGTTTCATTTTAGATTTTTCCTGAATTTTTCACATTTTTCACTTTATTTTATTAATTTCATTAGATTTTTCATAGAGGTTAGAAAATTTAAAAAATCATAAGAAATACAAAAATAACGTTATTTTAAAAATACATAAATAAATAGGATGTTTAGGTTTATTAAAATAAAATAATATTTAAGGTTGAACATTCAAAAAAATCATTTTCAAAACTGTTTAAGTTTTATATTTTAAATTTTTTGGAGATTTTTTTTGGTTTGATTTTAAAAAAATAGGTTTTTGTTAATTTTTTTTATATATTAGTTTAGATAATACATTTTTTATGATTGTGTTTGTTATGTTTAGAAATTTAATAAGGTTTAAAAGATCATTTTTCACTAATTTTTAGGAATTAATTTGAGTATGTTATGTTTGGGTGTGGATTTGTGTTTTGGTTGGTTTTGTATTTTGTATTTAGGATTTTGTGATTTTTTTGGGTATTGGGTGGTATGGTGGATGGGGGAATTTTTGGTGGTGTGTTTTGGTGGGGAATGGGGTTGTTGGGTTGTGTGAGGTGGGAAGGGGGGAGATGCAAATGTTTGTGGTGGTTGGGGTTAGTAGGGGGTTGGGGGATGGGGTTGGTGGGGGGGGGGTGTTGTTTAATTTAGATTGTTTATTAGGGATATATGGGTTGATGTTTAATATTTGATGGGATTGGGATATTGAGGTTTATAAAGGTATTAGAAATGGTTTTGTAGGGTGGTGTTGTTGTGTGTGGGGGTGTAGGGGAGTTTTAGGTTTTGGAGGTGTAGAGGGGTTGTGGTTGTGTGTGGTGGAGTGTTTTAGTGATTATTGATGGGGGAAGGAATTAGGGGGGTTTGGAAGATGGTAGGGGGTGGTTGGGTTTGAAGGAGGGGAGTTGGTTTGGGGGTGTTTTTTTTTTTTTTTTAATTTGTTTTGTTTTTTTGTTTATTTTTTTTTTTGGGAGGGGAGGGGTTTTTGTTATTTGTATTTTTTATTTGTGTGTTTTTTTGATTTTTGTGTTTTTTTTTTATTAGATTTTAATTATTTTTTTTTGTTATTTTTTTTATATATAATTATTTTTTGTAAGTATTGGAGTATTTTATTTAATTTTTACCTGAACATGAAAAGTTCCATAATCGAACCAAAATTCAAAAACTTTGAATTTTGTCTTTTACAGGTTACGAATCATCTTAAAAAGCAATTTTTAAAGTTATCCGGGGGTTAGTTTAATTGTTGTTGTGAGTAAGGTTAAGGGTTTTTTGAGTTTTTTTTTTTGGATTTTTGATTTTTTTTTGATTGTGGGGTATGGGTGGTAGGTGGGGTTGATAGATAGGGAGATTAATTATTTGAGTATAATTATTTTTGTTATGAGTGTGTTTTAAGTGGATTAGTATTGAAGATAATGGGAATTTGATTATTAGAAATGATTTATTTGATTGGATTTAGTTTGATTTTGTTATTTATTGTGTGAGTTACATGGATGTTATGTTATATTTTTAGTGTTAAGATGTTTTTTTTTTAGGGTTGATTTTGTTTATTTTGTGGTGTGTGTGTGTTAAATTATGGGGGGTTATTTTTTTTGTTGTTTGGTGTTGGTTGGTTGTATTTGTTTTTGGTTTTGGGTGTTGTAGTTTGTGTTGTTTGGTTGGTTTGTTTTTGTTGGTTTGTATTGTTGTTGTGTGTGGGTTTGTTGTTGTGGTGGTTTGTTTTGTGTGTTTTTTTTTGTATTTTTGGGTGGTTTTTGTGGTTTTGGGTGGTTGGTTTTGTTGTGTGTGTTTGGGGTGGGTGTGTTTTTTTGTGGGGGGTGTTGGGGGGGGTGGGTGTTTTGTTGGGTTGGGTGTGGTGGGGTGTGGTTTGGTGGTTTTTGGTTGTTGTGTGGGTTTTTTGGTGTGGGTTTTGGTGGTGGGTTGTTTTGTTGGGTGGTTGTGGGGTGTGTTGGTGGGTGTGGTTGTGGGGTGTGGGTTGGGTTTTGTTGGTTTGGTGTTTTTGGTGGTTTTTGTGGGTGTTGGTGGGTTTTTTTGGGTGGAGGTGGGGTGTGGGTTGTTGTGTGGTGTTTGGGGATGGGGGTGGTGGTTGGGGGTTGTGTGGGGTGTGGGTGGGGTGTGTTGGTTGGTGGTGTGTGTGTTTGGTGGGTTGGTGGTTTGGGGTTGGGTTTTTTTTGGGGTTTTGTGGGGTGTGTTGGTTGGTTTGTTTGTGTTGGTTGTGTTGGTTGTGGTTTGTGTTGAGGTGGTGTTGGTTTTTTGGTTGGGGGGTTTGGGGGGTGTGTGTGGGGGGATGGTTGTGGTGTTGTTTTTGTGTTGGTGTGTTGGGGGGTGGGTGTGGGGGGTGTTAATTATTATTTTTTTAAATTTTTAAATTTTTAGTTTAAAAATATAATGTGTTTTAGGTAAGTGAATTATATTTTAATGAAATAATTTTTATTAAAAAATTTTTAGTTTTTTTTTTTTTAATATTATTTTAATTAATAAAATAATGTTTTTTGCAATAAAAGTTCTACTTCCCATTTTTGTTCTTTGATTTCATAGCCAACCCGATTTCCATTATACTCAACCTTTCTTAACACTCATCTTTAAATTATTATAAAAATAACCCTAAAACGATGACAATCGTTACCCTTAAATGTTGTATATACATATATCATAACACACAAAGATAGTTCTACTTTAACTAACAAATGTTTCTAAAAAAAAACAATAAGTATACTTAAAATGAACAACCAAACCCTTCCCATCGTTGGATGGTTTAATATACACGTTTAAGAGCAAAGCTTGTAAGGCTTACACATGTAACAACCCCCCAATACCGAACCCATACGCTACTTTTCAAATACGAGCTATGCTATACTAAACATCGCCGGGTTGACCGAGTCTTTTTCCAAAATCCTAACAATCTCCCCCTCAGGAGGTCACCAATACCCATAAAAACATTCTGGAATTCTAGCAATCTACCTCCATGACTTCTTTCAGTAGACTCGAATCTTTGATTCATCAAACTTTGATGTCTAGTACATTTATGTAGTGAACATAAGACTTTTCCCCTTAGGCTTGTGCGACTTTAGATCATCTTTCATCTTAAATCCCTTAATTCATACACATGTTAGTAGTATTGCCGTCATGAGATTTAGTGACCTTCGGCCCCACATGCTCACAGAAAACCTTTACTTGATCATGATACAAATTCTCAGAGTTTGGGAAGCTGTGTTGTAGGTCATTCAGATTGTCATGATTTCTTTACTTGTAAAAACTTAAGTGTGTTGAGCATATGTTGTGTGGAGTTGACCTCCACTGAATGAGGTGTCTCCATTTCCATCTTTGCTTGATCCTGTAATGAAACAGTTAGCAATAAAGTATGTGTGGACGAATTTGGCTTTGTCATTCGCCCGAGTGTGGTTGGATTAACCTCTGGATCCGTGAGGACCGACCTGTGATCAGGTAGATTCATCTTAAGAAGAATCTTCCTTCACAGGGTTATCCATAAAAGTATCAGATCATACTGATTTTGTAACCAGTCATAAAACTCCATACTTGCCTGTTCTCCTCTGTATGGGAATGTCTCAAAGCAGACAGCACGATAAGAGTGAATCGGTTAGTTACTATCTTACCGATTAAAGATAAAAAATTGATTTGAAAATCAATCGACGTGTTACTTGAGAAAGTATTTTTGTGACACATCGATAGTGTTTTATAGTACAAAATCAAATTTTATCAGAAATACATTTGTTTTGAAAGATATACACAGTCAATGTGCTCGAAAATCAGTCGTTGAGTACATCGAAAGGTTTTCCAAAACGATCGGTCAATTCACAACCTGGAACAAGTTTGATTATACCAAGGAATCGCAGACCTATCGATGTGTCTATTCCATTTGTCGACAAGTTTAATCCATAGTGGATGTTACATGTCACCTACCAATAGCTTGTTTAACGTTGGCTCTAGAATGATTTCATCTCATTGTGAGTACTTACGTCTCACATCGGAATGTTCGGCATACCGACGAGGATAATGCGAAGGACTCCTTAAAATCTTTACGAATTGATCACAGTGTGTGAGAAAACAGCACATTATTGATAATGAACCTAACGAGACTTTGGATGATCACAAGCTCTATACTCAATATGAATTTTGGTTTTTAGTAGTCGGATGCTGGAGCAAACTGCCACCCAATTCAATATCATCTACTCGGGAGTGAGAGAGACTATAGAAATTGTATTGATCTCCGTTAGAAATGAAACAATGAATCCATTAAGGAATCCTTGAGTAGCTAGGGAGTTGTGCAGTGTATCAACTGGGTCCATGATACTTGTCTTCAATGTCAGCAATCAACCTATGTGGATTCTGACACATAATGTAAATAACCCTTTTTCTTTTCTTCTGCTAATGTTTATAGAGGGCCTGCTTTCTTATCACACCTTTATCTTAACATTTCTTTTTCCATTCTTCAACCCCTTCAGTGCTTACCAAGACTTCATAACAGTACCTTTTTGGTTTATCCAGTACTGAGCTCCATCTCAGTCACGCACCATTCCCTTATTCTCACATCACTCCTTTTGTAATCTTACCTAAAGGACTTCTACACAACTATGGATGTCCCTGGTAGATCCCTCCGCTCTGGCGGGATCATGGGAACATGTCCTAATCCATACATCCTTATAACTCCGATAAAGTAAATTACGGGTCGGTCTTTTGGTACTAATTCTCTTGCGCCAATCATAACCCAATTGCTCCCCCTTAATATTGCATCGATATCGAAAATTAGCATCATACGGAGGAGCCTACACTTGAGTTTGAAAAGATTCATTTTAATATCAGATTTCCATAATTAAATCACATTTTCGCCCCCGAGCAAAAATATCAAAACCGTTGAGATTTTGGGTCCCTCAAATTGATTTAAGTTAGAAATTGGGAGAAAGTGTGTTAGTTTTTATATTATCCGGATTTTACGCATATAGTTACTAAAATACAATCTAAGTTATTGTTTTAGCCACTACAAAATAAAGTACATTTTACAACAACGAATATTTATATTACCCCCTCATTCGTGTTTCTCTTCATTAACCGGTAGTGCGCCTTCACAGGACCGTCCACCCACAAAGAAGCTCATCCAGAATTCCGAAAGATACGTCGTGTCTTTAGCCGTTTCTGGATAGCGAACATGAATCCTTCTCCTGTCAACATCTTTCTTCGTCCAAAATCTGGTGTTCATCCCTGGATTAGTACCTATAGATCTGGAATTCCTTTACTCGATAGTCCAGCGCTTCATCTATCTGTGCAGAGTGCCATCATTTTACTTGTGTATTTCATTGAACCTCTTTATCATCTGAACCCCGTATCTGTCTCTGAATGTAACTGCCCTTGGAGAGTCTATAACTGTGTAGTCATGCTTGAACTAAGAAGGAACATCAAATACCAGTGGCCTAGCCAAGAGGTTTATGGTGAGGTTAGCAGCCATCTGGTAACTCTCAATTCCCAGCTGGAAGTCTTCTACGCGGTGTCTGATAACCAAGTTTCTGGTCCATAGGTTGACAGCGGTAGTTAGAATCTTTTTGTCTTCGGGTGATAGGTGGTTTCAATTGGCCTTGAAGATTTAACAAGTACATATATTCAAAGATACTGGGGTTACATGTGTCTGAAATACCTCTCTGCAATAAACTATCTTGGAGATCATCTCGACGAAGGACTATTTCTTCATGGTAGTTGTCACCCAAATACATTGAAAATACTTCGATTCGTCTTACACTAAGATGCGCATGGTGAGTCCTAAACTGCTCGTAGACGGTCTCCTTCAATAGAAATCGTTTCAATGTAGAATCGTTGTGTCTTTGAAACCACCAATGAGAGATACCATACATAGCTGCGATGTCATACTTGCATTCCTCTTCAATCCAGAACTGATCAGGCACCAGTTGCTCCAAGCCGACATCAGGATAATATGCCGCCTTCATCTTCGAGATTGACAAGGCCGGTCTGCCAACCTTGCGACCGAAAATTCGTAGATACTCTAGTCTTTTTGAAGAAGAGGTCCACGGTGAATGGTTACCTGGCCTGGTACCCTCCCAATGGAATTGGCTTTGTGACGTTGTACCTGAGGATTGCATCATCCACTTGATCGGTGAGAAGTTTGTGGCATTCTTCCATTGGAATTGAGAAAGAATCACGTCATGATGAAACACTTTTGACGATTTTGAATGCAGGTCCTTCCAGGTCCTTTGGGAGTGAGGTTCAGAGATTCCTTTGTTTACAGTACCAACCAATCATAAATGTCTCCATAGTCCCCGGTTTGAGCAAGTAGAGAAAGATCACGACTGTGAGAACATATTCGACTTCAGAGCAGAAGGCCCAATTGTTTGTTGGCCAAATACAGATCAATTAGGGAATATTCCCAAGCAGGTTATCTGGAGTGCCGTCTGTCTTCCAGTGAAGGTTTTCCACAAAACACATGCCTCAGGTTGACTTGTAGGAATATGATCACAGTCCGGGCCTCATCATCACTAGAGACTGCATGTTCATGAACTTGCATTGTTTCATCATCCAATAGAGATCATCAAGGAAATTCGTTGTGCTTGAGGGCTTGACCCGTGAGTCAATTGGTTGTCCAAGCAGAGTATTCAGCTGAAGCATCCTGTCTTTGATGAACTTGGAGCTGCAGTTCTATTTTGACTGATACTCCCTATTGAGTGGATAGGATGGATGAGGTGGAGGAGGAAGCTTGATCAAATCGGAGGCTCCGGGTTTGTGCATAGAGGTCCCGAAGCGCCGTGACAGTTGGAGGATTAGGTGGTGTGAAGGTGGAGACCCAGGCGGAAGTATTTGGAGAATCTTCTTACTTATCTTCTTATTTCCTTCCTGTACCTTATCTTACATCAAAGTCCAACAACATCATCACTACGAATATGGGGGGTAGGGGGGGGGGTGGGGTGGGGATAGAGTCCTGCAGTGCTTCATATGCTACTCGTTGTTAGCATGTCCCTTGTCATAGTTTCTCCTCACATGCTTAGAGCTGAATTTCCTTCATGTCAGACGTAGGGAGATCCTTGAAGCGAGCACGAAGAGGAGCTCTCATTGCTTGCTTGACTGATGAGATAACCGCCTCCTTAACTGATTCCTCAATCTTTCGGTCAATCTCCTGTGATTCAATAAACTCCACCGTCTGCTCTCTGATCATTTTGGGCCAGTCTATAGTTTCCATCTTATGGATTCGGTTCCCTTGCTTGTCTAGCCTTGTCTCTAGGGCTTGATTTTCCTCCACCAAGTCTGCTATGTGTTGTTCGAGTTCGCCCATGCGCGCTTAATGAGAATGGAGTCTGATAAACCTTGTTGAGGTTAAGGTGGTAGTGGAAGAGTTGTTGATTTGTTGTAGTTGGTGGAGGTGTTGTGGTGGTGGTCTGCATTTTGTGGTTGTGATTTGGTTGTAGAGGCCAATGAACATTGGGTGAATCAGGTCTAGTCACAAGATCGATCACCGGGGATGTCATAGGAGGGATGATAGAGGTGTCTTGCTGAATAGTGACTAACACCATTGATTCAGCCTCAGTGTCTGCTGTTGCCTTCCTTCAGATATACGGCCTCAGATGGTTTGTCATTTAAGAATTGATCACCAAAGCAGAATCTTGTGGCGAGATGTTGTTAGAGAAAAGACAACGTCCCTGTAAGCGTACATGTTCCTCTGGTACACCTGTTTATCAACGGTTAGCTTTAGATTCGCGCGAACATCAGGTTATGCGGTGGCCGTAAACCTTCATACCATAATGCCTCAGTGTGTGCTGTAGGGATTAGTGATCTCAACATCCGATTGAGTTCAAGGTATGGTCCACGCGAACCACAAGGATTTGGTAACAGGATTCAACAGCATCATCAGGGTTTGGTCCAGCCTGGCCTTCATCTCGTGTACCAGGGTCTGATCCAGCCTGGCCTTCATCTTGAGCCCCACTTCTAACCACTGATGGCATTTCTTCATCAGACTCCGTATCACTGCCATATAATCCAAGTTCGGCATATAAGGAAGTAGAGTCTTCACGGCCTGCTGTTGCAGTTGGAATGTGAGAACGTCTCTGAAGTATGTATTGTTCAGCTGAGCTCTTCTTCTTTGGAGTTTGAAGGTTGAGAAGAACTTGGGCCGCTTGTTCCTCGCCTACTTTCTCTTCCCTCCCATCCCGTGCCCTCTGGTAGTGGTTGAAAATTTTCCCATTGTCAGTTTCCCTGATACCACAGGAGAGGAGAGGAACCCCTTTGAGTTAGTCGGGTATGCTATCTGTTAAGCCTTTCTTCTAGAACCTTTTGTAGTATGCTGTCCTCTGTGTCTTCAAAGGATGGTTTTAGCAGCAGGAACCCTTCATCAACGAATTCATCTACCAGCAGCGCTTAGTAACTCTTAACAGTTCTCTTTATTTTACCACTTTCCCTGCCTTAGCACGTTTGGCTAGTGGTTTGGCCTCAGACGATTCTGACACAGGCTTGCGCTTCTTCTCCTTAGGTTTGGCCGGTGCAAGTTTAGACTTCTTGGCTTTAGTTTTAGAAACGGTTGGTTGCTCGGAGTTGCCCTTGTTTTGCGTTGTTTTGTAGGTTTGCTGCTTGGTGCGGGGATGATCAGGATCAACTTAATTGCTCACAACCGCGAATGTACCTTTGATGCGTTGCAAGCCTTTCCATATAGGACATCCATAGTAGTTTGCTCCTCGAATGACATTATTTGATGAGTTCATTGGTATTGTCATCCCAAGACTTCTCGATGCTTCCGCTTAGCACTGACTTAAGATGACCAAGATACAGAGTTCCTCAGTAGCAAAATGTAGTGAGAGACGGGTCTTGGTGTAAGTTGTGCAGCCGTTGCAGTGAAATATTATCAACTTTGGTGAAGCCTTATACTGAGGATAAGGATAAGAGTTGTCTTCTTCTCCCCAGAGAATGTTGTGCAACTCCTTTTGCCTCTGTGAAGTGTGGATGGAGATTGAGTAAATTCTTCTTCCTACAACCTTTCATCACAATCGATGTGATCTCATTGATCAACACCCCCAAAGGATTTGTAGCATTGGGCACTCGCCTTGTTCAAATCTATAAGTCTTTTCCCTTAAGTGCACAGATTATAATGGTTTTGTTAGTGGCCCTCCACAGTTGAACATGTCATTAGTGGTGACGTTAGACAAGTGGTAATTGGACTTCCTTTGGACACTCGCCAAACTTAATTGACAAATTCAACGAGAGTATAGGAGTTGGAGGAGAAGAGAACGCCGGTTGTTGTCGACTGGCGTGAATGAAGAGCATCTCTATGTGTCTTGATGTGATTTAACCATTGCTCGTCCAGTGACACTTATAACTTCCAGCTTTACTGTCAAAACAAATAGTATCCCAGAATTGTTGAATATAGATAGCCGGTATTGTTGATGAACGCGGTAAAAAAGCTCTGAAGAAATTTGTTTGCTTGAGAATGTCCAGATACAGCAAGCTTGAAAATAGACTGCGTTGAAGATTTTTCTTCATTCAGATAGCAGTTTCTTTCCCATTTAGGCAACCCTATCGATGCGAGGCACAATTTGTTTCATCCTTACGGATGGGTGATGCCATTGCGGGAGCATGTTCAGCATTAGTCATTGATTCTGCAAAGTTACAAACATAGAGGAACGAGCATGCAGATAAGGGTTGTTAGATGTGAGCAAATGCACGGAAGTTAAGCATGTATGCACAATATCCAAGATAATGGACTATTAGATCATGCTATAGTGTTAATCAGTGAGATTGGTCAACTCTTGAGTTAACGGATGTTAACTCATCAAAGAGAGAACAAGACACACCGAAATAACCACACGATTCAATGGCAATTTACAATCAATTTCAGCGACAAGATGCAATGGATTGAGACACTCCTAGAGCAACACATAATCTATACAAAGATACGACACAACACATAAGGATTTTGACATTGCTCAGACTCAAAACGCAGGATATCAAAACGCAGGATATCAAAACGCAGCATAGTTTAAAACGGCATACAAAGTCCATAAAATCAAAACCGCAACTTAGTCAAAAAACGCAGTCCTTACTCAAAACCAAATATCAAAACGCAACAAAGTTATATATCAAAACGCATACTAAGTCAAAACGCAGTCATACTCAAAACGCAACTAATCAAAACTCAGTCAACTCAAAACGCAATAGAATGCCATTCAAGTCTTATTGGAAAGAGTAAACGTAGGGGATTCATTCCAGCGCAATAACACAACCATCATTAGGCCTAGTTCTAATGCTAACCTAATAAAAAAAAAGATTCAAGAACACAAACTAACCACGATTATGTTGGTGGTTTCGTCTGAATACCCTAATAACAAAAAGATTGAGCTCGATTAAGACCATGATATTCAAGATAAAGCCTATTCACATAGTAATAAACGTTAATCGATCGATACCTGCTCAAGAAATCACACTAACACTTATTGGAGAATCAAATCGCAAGTCGTGTGTTTTGAAAGTGAGAGAGAAAATAAAAAATTTGACTAAAATCTTTTACATTGTATTGACTTAGTCAAAACGCAACCTTATTATATCCCTACTTTTCAACTTTCAGTAATGACACAGAAATGGATCCTCTCATTACTTATTTCTATTATGTAGTGTAAATTACATAAATTCCCCTCCCTTTTCATATTTCTTAACCTTAGGGACACAAAGCACTAATGGATTATGAGTAACTCGAGAAAGTATTACACAATTGGATCCATTCACATTTGAAGGACCTATGATACAAGTAGAAAATAGCACAAATACCCTAGACAATGCATATAATAGACTACAAATTGTGTATCCTTTAACTTAACTCTAGTTTAACCCCCCTTAAACCAAACCCCGTTAGTTACGAAAAAATCCTGAAATATGTCATAAATTGAAAAAAACCACTCACCCCCTCAATCAAGTTACCGTTTTCTATTAAAGAACGTATCGTGATATGAGTGCCAAATTTAAGAAAACCAAGTTCCCGGTTACTTTTCAAAAGCCCATTAAACCACCACATAGAAAATCCAAATAATTTTCGAAGAATCATAGACAAAAAAATTAATGGAACAAGAATACTTCTCTTTATCAAGAAATAATGCACTGAAGCTACATTTAGTCGAGGTTGCACAGATATAAAGTAATCCATGCCCGGAGAAATTAATCACCCGTTGTTAGGAACAGCCGTCTTTTTGGCGACGTGCTTTCCTCATTTTGAAAAGCGGGTTGCAGTTTGAAATAACTGCAAGCCATTAAAATTTTTTGAAAGTTTAAACATCCGTTCGAAGTTCATTTAAAGACCCTGTCATTATTGAATGACATGATCTAGGACCAGTAAAATGTTAACGATATAACGAAGACAATGTCTTGAAGAAAAACTAATTTTGGAATTTTCTATTTTCTGATTTTTATGGATTTTCGATTGATTTATATTGTTGTATTTTTCTTTTTGGGTTTAAGTATGTAAATATTTACAAAGGATACTTGAAGTCAATCCGTTACGCATCCTGATCATCCTGAAGACTTTTGAGTGTCTCCGGCTTCATACACTTCATGCCAAGCCTTGGGAGAATGAATTCGAATCGTTCACAGGTCAGACGCCATTAGAGAATATAACCGCCAGTTGATACTACCGTCCTCACGCAATACAATTCAACCACTTAATATAATCCTTTTTCCACTTGTTCTCTGATGAAATAATGTCGAATTCGATGTGTTTAGACCTAGAGTGTGTACGTTGTTGCAAGCAAAGAGCTTATGGCACTCTTGTTGTCACAGTACATAAGGATCGATTGTATGCTAAGCAGAATCTGATAATAGAGACCGCATCCATAGAAATTGGCAACGAGCAACCCAGACATCTCGGATGTATCACCTCTGTACGAGTGGACGTGCTGGTTTGCTTCTTTGATGACCAGCTGACTAACTTATCACCAAGGAACTAAGCACTGCCAGATGTACTTATGCCGTGGAGTCCTTGACAACCTGCAATGATCTCTGCGTCTGCGTATGCTGGTTAGTGCCATGGCGGTGTTCTTTCGATACCAAAGACCCATATTGATGGTTTCATGTTGAGATAACGAAAGACCCCATAATAGACTGCCTCAAAGGTGCTTTTTAGTGGGCCTATATTGATATCTACACACATGCACACAGCAAAACAAGTTCAGGGTCAACTGGCTAGAGAGGGTACTAACAGGACCCAATCATGCTGCGATATTTGGTCTGGTCAACAGGGGTCCCTGAGAGATCCTCATCCAGTTTTGTTCGCTCCACCATAGGAGTGTCAACAGGGTCACTTTTATGAAGATCAAATTTCTTTAAAATCTCATTTGCATACTTAGACTGATTTATGAAAATGCCTCTAGGATTTTGAGAGATTTGTAACCCTAAGAAAAATATATTTTGACCCTCAATCGACAAATAGGGGGGGGGGGGGGGGGGGGGGGGGGGGGGGGAAAAAAAATTTTGTAATTGAAATTTAGGAACTCATTTCATTAGAAAAACGGTCACAGTCTTTGGGATCGGTCGAGGCAAATATTATATCATCAACATATATTTGAACAAGAAACAGTGATTTTTACCTGTTTTTCGAATGAACAAGGTGGGATCGACGACACCCTTGGAGAATCCTTGTGCCAGAAGAAACTTTGACAAAGTGTCATACCATGCCCGAGGAGCCTGTTTTAACCCGTAAAGTGCTTTCTTCAGACAATAGACATGATGTGGACATTCTGGGTCAACAAAGCCTTCCAGTTAGTGGACATAGACTTCTTCTTTGAGCACGCCATTTAAGAATGCAGTTTTCACGTCCATTTGATAAACTGTCATGTTTTGCTGGCGTCATGGCAATGAACTATCCTATTGCATCAAGACGAGCAACCGTGGCGAAAGGATTCCTCAACATCCTAGACCACTTCTTGACGGAATCCTTTTGCTACAAGACGTGCCTATTTTTCAACACATCACCAGTACTCTTCAAGTTCACCTATAAAATCCACTGAGAGCAATAATCATGGTACTGTCTTTGAGGTGGTACTGAATTCTATACGCCAAGTCAATCAAATTCATGAATTCTTCTTGCATGCTTGAAACCAACAGTTCTACAGTTAACTGCAGAATTGAAGATTTTTTCCGGTTCGACTTATACTATACGGAATTGTAGAAACACCACAAGCATCCGTAACAATCAGTTTCCAAGTGGATACCGGTCAAGAGGAATCCAATAATGTTATCAAGAGGAAGAGAGTCGGGTCCATTCTGGATATGTTACATAGAGGTAGAGGTGGATGGTTGGATTCAAGTACGGATGATTCCCTAGATGATGAAGCTTTCAGAGTTTATCAGGGGTACGAACACATTAACAAATGGTTCAAGATCAGCTGCAGCAAACGGATCAACTTCTGCATATTGCTCACCTGCTACACCTTGATGTACCGAAGAGGAGTGATGATCCAGTGGTGATGATGTGTGACATCCTTTTTATGGTGTGATCGAGATCATAGCAATAGACAAACGGATGGACCTGTAGGTTATGGACCGTCTTGTGTAATAGTTAGTCAGTAGGAACCAGACTGACGTTACCCGGTGGATTTAAAATAACCATGCAAACATGGTTTGGAATAACATCTCCAATTCTTTATTTGTGGGAGGTACATATGGAATAGCAGGAGCAGGATTGGGAACGAGCCCTGAACTAATAGGTCCAGGCGTCCAACAGGTTAGTGAGCTGTACCTGTACGGATTGTACAGAGCCATTTGCTCAAGTCAGCTCATCGAATGTAACATGACATATACTCCATTATTTTCGTCCTTTTGTTGTAAATTCTGTAACCCTTCCTGTTTGATGGCGTAACCAACAAAGATTCCAATATCAGCCGTTGGTTGTCGTTTCCCAAGATTCTCACTGTCATTTGTAGGGTAACAAAGAGCACCAAAGATTCGGAAAAATGTGAGATCAGCCTTCTTATTATGTACTAGCTCAAAGGGGTTACTCGTGGACGTGTGTGTGAATAAGAGAACGGTTATTGGGTGTAACAGGAAGTAGCCACAGCTTACGGCCCAAAGAAACATCGGTGCCTTGGAAAAAATTAAGCATTGTCCGTGGCAGCCTCGACAAGAGTATATACGGTTCCTTCTCTCTACAAACAACAGCCGTTCTGCAGTGGAGTCCTTGAAACATCTTTGGATGAAAAATTCCTAACCTTTCAATAGTTCATACAAATTTTGTTGACAAATTCTGTGCATTTCGTGCGGATAAATCTTACAGTTTTGTTGAGACCGACTTGAATTTGCTTTAGAAATTTGATGACAACTGCAGGGGTTTCATCCTTTGATCTCAAAAACTTAACCTACGTAAACCGAGAATAATCATCGTACGATTACCAAGAAATATTTCTTCTCCCATTAATAGTAGTAATATTTTGAGTCACACGTAGCATACTGGTCCACAAATAATTCCTTAGTGATAAAGGGTGTGGTTTATAGGGTAAACTTTCAATTTTTGGGTATGTGTGTCAGTGTTGTTGGGGGGTTTGTTTTTTATGTGGTTGTGGTGGGTATTCTTTTTTGGGGTTTGGGCATATTTCCTATTTGTGACAGTGCAGAAATTTAATTTGTTAATTTAAGTTATAGATAGGGTTATGAATATGAAATAGGATTTTGTATTTGAATGATGCTTTGGATGGGTACAGGATTGTTAATGGGGTTGTGATTAAGTAAGTTGAAAATAGAAACTTGGGATATTTGTGATTGGGTGATTGTTGGGGGGAGTGTATTGATGTTGGGGGGGTGGGTATATGATTGAGATTAAGTTGAGGGGGATAATTTTTTGGATATTAAGGTGTTGTGGGAATATAATATTGATATTTATGTTATTGTTTGATGGAGTATAAGGATTTTTAATTGATATATTTGGTAAGTATTTATTTTTTAAAATGGAATGAATATGTTAAATTTGGTATAGGGATAATTGATTTGTTGAAATGTTAAATTTTTGATAATATGGTTATTAAAGTGAGTAAAGTTTAGGGAGATTTGGATAAGGTATGAAAAAATGATGTGGGGGGGTATTAAGTTTAATGTAATGATGGGGTATAAGATGGGTTATTTTTTTGTTGGTTTTGATAATGGGGAATGGGTATATTATTTTATTGTTGGTTTAATGTATATATAGTGGTGGGAGGAGGAGAAATGTTGTTAATTTATGGGGGTTGTGTGATGGGGAATTTGGGGGGTTAGGTGGGAATATAGGGTGAGGAGTGGGAATTATAGGTATTAATATGATGGGGGTTATGGTGGATGGATATGTGGATTTGTTTTATTATATATATGATTGGGAGTTTTTGTTATGTGGGTATTTGGGAATATTTTTTGGGTTTGTTGTATGTAGAGGTTGAGTGTAGTTTGATTATATTGAGGGGACATTTATTTGATATTGTAAGTATGTAAGAGTAAGTGATGAATAGGAATGGTTTAGATGAATTGTTATTTTTTTAAGATTTTAATAGAGATATTTATAAAACGGAGGAGAAAAAAAAATACTAGAAAATTCTAATGATACATAATCCCGCCTGACGAAAATACACTTGAAGAAAGTAAAGACCCAGTAGACAATTAATCTATTGAAAACCACGAATCTGTTGATTCTATATTACTCTAACGTACTGTAATTAATTCAATTCTCATTCTGTGTGCCAAACTTGTAACAATAGTTAATTTCAAGCTAATCATGATTTGTCGTTGTTTACTTATTTTGCACTCTGTAATGCATCCCCCCCATTTAAAATGATGTGAGTCATGCTAAGCATGTGAAACCTAAGCAGATACACCAAGTGTGTAAACCTAAACGTATCAAACAATTTGGAAAACCAACAGGCAAATACTAACAATGTTGGTTATCAGGAGGACCGCAGAAGAACAATCACCTCAGGATCATTGCCATTAACTAGGTTCACTAAACTTACAAGAATTGTCAGCCATTGCTTTTGCTAACCAATCGGAACCCAACCAACATTGGGGATCCAATTTTCCAAACTTTCCATCTTCGTCTGTTTTCAAATGCAGGTTCGTACAAATCCGTCCTTAGTATTTGTGACATAGTCTGCTCAAAACATATGATGGGGGTCGCTCAAGTCTCATGAATTTCGTGAAAAAAGTTTATCGGGACAGTAAATTCGAGAATGATCACATTGGTGCTATTAAGGGTTATAGATTAATGTCATTGGTGTAAGTGTAATCTCCATGGTATAGCTACGTGGAAGGACTGGGGCATAATTAGTTTTCCTGTCGGTCATTTTGTGATTCGGTGAATTTTTTAGTAAGTTGGCCGTCATGAAAAGGTTTGTGTGGCATATCTGGTTTTAAGATACGGGTGGATAACGTGTGAGGAGGTATTGGATTTACGTTAATTGGTAAAGGGATTAGAATATTTTATAAAATTATAATATGTATGAAAGAAAGATAAGGAAACAACATCACACAATCAGTTATAGACATATACAGAAAATATACAAATAATGTTTGGATTATATTGGTTTTTATATGGTTAAGTAGGGGGGTGTTAAAATATTGAATAATTTGTGGGTTATGGAAATTATTTAAGTGGGATTAGGTAAGTTTGTGGGGGTTTTTGGGTGATAAGGGATGAAGGATTGGTTTAAGTATTTTAATTAAATATTTTTCAATTATAGGTTTTAAATTGGGTTTGGGGATTTTATAAAGGAATGTGGGTGGTGGTGAGAGGATATGGTGTTTTGTTGATGGTTGAGGATGGTTGTGGAGAGGGTAGTGGTTGGGGGTGATTTTTTTAAAGGTGGGAATTATTTGGAGTTATTTGGATGTAGAGATTATTTATGTTGTGGTTAAATAATATATATTTTGGGATTATTTTAGTTTGTAATTTGTTTTTTTTGGGGATGATTTGTAGGGAATTTAGAATAAATTAAGTGGAGTTTGTTTTAAGTAGAGTATGATATAAATTGTGTTTGGTGAAAAATATAATTGTTTTTATTTAATATTATTAGATTTAAAAAATTTTAAGTTTAAATTTTATAAATATATATTTTTAAAAATTTTGAGCTTATAAAAATAAAAAGCGACTCACTTTTTTCCAATCTTTTCTCTTTGTTACCCTAAAAATGACATAAATCAGGAAACGAAAACCAACGATATATTGGAATCTTTGTTACGCACCAAACGAGAAGTTACAGAATTTACAACAAGGACCCACAAATAATGGAGACTACATGTTTACATTCGATGACTGACTAGCAAATGGCTCCTGTACAATCCATACAGGACCCGCTCCTAACCTGTGACGCTGACCCTATCAGTCCAGGGCTCGTACCAACCCTGCTCCGCATCCATATGTACCTCCCACAAATAAAGAATTGGAGATGTTATTCCAACCCATGTTTGATGAATATTTTAATCCACCGGGTATCCGTCAGGATCCTATTCCTAATATTGCACAAGACCCGTCATACCTACAGGACCACCGTTCTATTGCTATTGATCTCGACGCACCATCGGGAAGTCACACATCATCACCACTGGATCATCACTCCTCTTCGGTACATCAGGGTGTAGCAGGTGAGCAATATGCAGAAGTTAATCCGTTTGCTACAGCTGATTCTGAACCATTTGTTAATGTGTTCGCCCAGACTATAACTCCTGGGAAGGCTTCACAGCTTGTGTAAATCACCGTACTTTTGAATTACATAAATATAATAGTATAACTATGGGATAAGATAAAGTAATGAACAATATAATAAGATTGGATTAATTGTTGGGAATAATATTGTAAGAGGGGGTTTACAATATTGAGATAATATTGTGTGAAGTTATTTTGGGGGTAGTAATGGAATATATTTTGAGTTAATTTTATGATTGGAGGATTTTAGGATAATGTGTGGATATATTTGGTTTGATGTTTTGGGGGTGAGATTTATTTTTTGTAATAAGAATATGGAATGTGGTGAGATATTTTGGTTTGTTTAGGGTGATGGTGGTGGGTTTTTTGTTATAAGGTTATTTTTGAATGATTTTTTGAGTTGGGTTTTTAAGATAAAGAGAAGGTTTTGATTGTGGATTAATAATATTTTTTATGTATGGGTATGTTTGTTTAGTAGGTTAGAGGATTTTTTTGAGGTATGTTATAGGGGGTATATTTTAATTGATGGATGAGTTGTGGTTAGTTTTGTATTTTGATGTTGTGGTTTTGGGTTTTTTGTTGTTTGTGATTTTTTTGTTTTGTGGTGGTTTTTTGTTGGGGGGGTGTTGTTGATTTTGTGGTTTTGGGTGGTGGGTGGAGGGATTGGGTGTTGGGTTTTGGTTTGTGTGGTTGTTGTTTGTGGGGGTGGTTGGTGGTTTTTGTTTTGGGTGGGGGTGTGTTTTGGTTTTTGTTTTTGGTGTTGTTGGTTTTTGTTTGGTTTGTTGGTTGTGGGGTGTGTTTGTGGGGGTATGTGGGGTTTTTGGGTTTGGGGGTTGGAGTTTTGTTGTTTGGTTGGTTGTGTTGGTTTTGGTGTGTGTGGTTGGGGTTTTGTGGGGGTGTGTGTTTGTTTGTGTGGTGTTGTGTTTGTTGGTTTTGTTGTGTGGTTGTTGGTTTTTTTTTTTTTTTTTTTGTTGTGTTGTGGTGGGGGGTTTTTTTTGTTTTGGGTGTGTTTTGTGTGTTGGTTGTTGTGGAGGTTTGTTTTGGTGGTTGGGGTGTGGGTGGTTGGGGGGGGTTGGTTTTTTGGTTTGGGGGTTGTGTTTTGTTGGTTTTTTGTTTTTGGGTGTTTTGGGTTTTGGGTTTTTGGGTGTTGTTGTGTGTTGTGTTGTGGGGTTGGTTTTTGTTGGGGTTTGGGTGTTTTTTGTTTGTGTTTTTGTGGTTGGGGTGTGTGGAATTTTTATAGATATATTAGTTATTTTTATTTTGTTTAATTATTTATATGTGATAGTATATATTTTTTATGTTAGGAATAATTAATTGGATTTAAATTTTTTTTTTTTTTATAAATTTTTGTTTTAAATATTATTTTTTTTTGTTTTAGTAATTTAGCAATAATTAAATAATTAAAATTTGCTTTACTATCAAACAGTAAAAGATTTATCAAATTTTTTATTTTCTCTCCACTTCAAAACACACACTTCATTTATTCTCCATAATTTATTATTCTACATATCAATCATAACATTAACTATGTGAATACTTTATCTAATATCATTCATAATTCGCCTCAATCATTTGTTATATGTAAACGTACGAACCACCAACAAACTCGATTATATGTGTACAAGAATCAATTAATATAATTCTCAATAAAACCTACTGATGTGTGTTAAAGCCTGACAAGAAAACCCCTAACTACTCCAACAACTAGCATTGGCAAACATATTCGTTATGAGTATGACTTCTTGAACATATTGCGTTTATGAGTAAGACTGCTTATGACTTAGTTGCTTATAGCTATATAACCTTAAGTAGCGTTTTGAACCATGCATTAAGAGTATGACTGCGTTAGACTAATTGCGTTTGATTTTTGACTTTGTAGCGTTTTAATTATGCCTAGCGTTTTGAATCCTGTCGTTTTGATAACAAATGCGTTATGATCTGAGCATAGTCAAAATCCTTATGTATTGGGTCTTGATCTTGACAAGATTAAGTGTTGCTTAGAGTGACCACATCCATTGCATCTTGTCTGCATTGATTGTAAATTGCCATAGAATCGTGAATTTTAATTCGTGTATCTATTTCTCTCTTGATGAGTTTAACATACCTTAACACACGATTATACAAAACTCACTGAAAAACACTAATATCATTATCTAATATGTCCATTATCTTAGACATTTGAGCTACATGGCTTAACTTCCGTGCATTTGCTCACATCTAACAACCCTTCTCTGCATGCTCGTTCCTCTATGTTTGTAACTTTGCAGAATCAATGACTAATGCTGAACATGCTCCCGCAATGGCATCACCCATCCGTACTGATGAACAAATTGTGCCACGCAATCGATGGGTGCCAATTGGGAAAAGAAAACTGCTATCTGAATGAAGAAAAATCTCAACGCAGTCATAAATATTCAAGATAGCTATGGACCTTCCTCAAGCCAACAAATTCTTCAGAGCTTTTACAAGCGTCATCAACAATACCGGCTTCTATATTCAACAATTCTTCTGGATACATTTTTATGACAGTAAAGCTGGAAGTTACAGTTACACAGACGAGCAATGTTTATCACACTCAGACACACTCAGAGATGCTGCTTCAATCACACCAGTCGACAACACCGGGCTTTCTCTTCTCCTTCCAACTCCTGATACTCTCGTTGAATTAGTCAATAAGTTGGGGTATCCAAAGGTAGTCCATACACTATGTCTATCGTCAACCACTAATGGACCATGTTCCAACTGAGAGGGCACTAACAACGCATTTATCAATCAGTGCTTTAGCGGGAAAGACTTCTAGATATTGAAAGGCGCGAGAGAGCCCCAATGCTTACAAAACCATTGGTAGGTGGTTGTCAATCGAGCTCACATCGATTATGGCTGAAAGGAAGAAAGAGAATTTACTCAATCCATCCACACCTTCACAGAAGACAAAAGGAAGTTGGCACAACATACTCTGGGGAAGAAGAAAACAACTCTTATCCTTATCCCAAGTATCAGGTTCACAAAGTTGATCATATTTCACCTGCAACGGCTAACAACTTCCACCCAAGACCCGACTCTCACTACATTGCCTAACTGAGGAACTGAACTAGTCATCTTAAGTTCAGTGCTAAGGAAGCTACGAGAATCTTTGGGATGACAATACCGAATGAACTCATCAATAATGTCATTCGAGGAGCAGACTACTATGATGCCTATCTGGAAAAGGTTGCAAAGCATCAACGGTACATCGCGGGTGAGCAATTAAGTGATCCTGAATCTCCCGCACCAAAGCCAGCCAAACCTACCAAACAAGCAAAACCAAAGCAACCGAGCAACCAACCGTTTCTAAAACTAAAGCCAAGAAGTCTAAACATGCACCGGCCAAACCTAAGGAGAAGAAGCGCAAACCTGTGTCAGAATCGTCTGAGGCCCAACCACTTGCCAAACGTGCTAAGGCAGGGAAAGTGGTTAAGAAGAGAACTGTTAAGAGTTCTAAGCAGCTGGTAGATGAATTCGTTGATGAAGGGGTTCCTGCTGCTAAACCCAGCCTTGAAGACACAAAGGAGGCAATACTAAACAGTTCTTAGAAGAATCTTAACAGAATGCATACCCCGACTCAAAGGGTCCTCTCCCTCCTGTTGTATATCCATGGAAACAGACGACAGTGTAAATTCAACCACTACCAGAGTGCCAGGAAGGGGAAAGAGAAAGTAGGCGAGAAACAAGCGGCCCAAGGTTCTTCTCAACCTACAAACTCCAAGAGAAAAGAGCTCAGATGACAATACAAACTTCAGAGACGTTCTTACATTCCAAACTGCAACACATCCGTGAAGACTCTACTTCTTAATGTCCGAACTTGGATTATATGGCAGTGATACGGAGTCTGATGAAGAAATGCCATCAGTGGTTAGAAGTGGGGCTCAAGATGAAGGCCAGGCTGGATCAGACCCTGGTACACGAGATGAAGGCCAGGCTGGACCAAACCCTGATGATGTTGCTGAATCCCTACCGTTACCAACTCCTTGTGTTCTCGCTGGACCAAACCTTGAACACTCGGATGTTGAGATCCACTAATCCCCTCCAGTCAACACAACCAGAGCATATGGATTGAGGGGTTTTACGGCCACCGCATACCCTTATGTACCGGAGAATCTAAAGCTAACCGTGATAAACAGGATGATTACCAGAGGAACTGTCAGCTCACAGGGACGTTGTCTTCTCTACAACATCTCGCCAAAGACTTCAGCTTTGGTGGTCAATTCTTGAATGACAAACCGTCTGAGGCCGATAATGAGAAGACAACAACAGACACTAAGGTTGAATCAATGGTGTCAGTCACTATTCAGCAAGACACCTCTATCATCCCTCCTATGACATCCCCGGTGATCGATCTTGTGACTAGACCTGATTCACCCAATTTTCAGTGGCCTCTACCAACCACCACAACCACAACTGCAGCACCACCACCACCACCAACCACACCAACAACAACAACAACTCTTCCACTACCACCTCAACCTCAACAAGGTTCATCAGATTCCATTCTCATTAAGCGCATGGGCGAACTCGAACAACACATAACAGACTTGGTAGAGGAAAATCAAGACCTAGAGACAAGGCTAGACAAGCAAGGGAACCAAATCCATAAGATGGAAACTATGGACTGGCCCAAAATGATCAGAGAGCAGACGGTGGAGTTTATTGAATCACAGGAATTGGACTGAGAAAGATTGAGGAATCAGTTAAGGAGGTGGTTATCTCATCAGTCAAGCATGCAATGAGAGCTCCTCTTCGTGCTCGCTTCAAGGATCTCCCTACGTCTGACATGAAGGAAATTCCTGCCTAACATGTTGGAGGAGAACTATGACAAGGGACATGCTAACCACCGAGTAGCATATGAAGCACTGCAGGACTTTATCCATCGTGATGAAGTTGAGGACTTTGATGTAGATAAGGCTCAGGAGGAAACTAAGAGAAAAAGTAAGCAAGTATCCTCTCAAAACTCCGCCTGGTCTCCAACCTTCAACCACCACCTCCTCCTCACCACTGTCAAGGCGCCATCGGGGGACCTCTAGCACAACCGGAGCCTGCCGATCTGCTCAAAGCTCCTCCTCTCCTCACCATCCTCATCCACTCAATAGGGAAACAGTCAACTAGTCACGCACTCCAAGTTTCATCAAAGACAGCTGCTTCAGCTGAATACTCTGCTTGGACAACAACTGACACCCGGGTCAAGCCCTCAAGCACAACGATTCCTGATGAACTCTATATGGATGATGAAAACCAATGCAGATGAACAAGCATCCTAGTGATGATTGAGGTCGGACGTGATCATATTCTAAAAGAAAAAAAAGTCCCAAACCTTTGAGGGGGCAGAGTGGTGAAAACTCTCACTGAAGACAGACCGGCCACTCCAGAACCTGCTTGTACTATTCCCTCATCTGATCTGTCTATGCCAACAAACAATTGGGCCTCTGCTCTGAAGTCGACATACTTGTTCTCCCAGGGAGAACTCCTCTTACTTGCTCAAACCGGGGAATGGCGACATTTATGGAATTGGTACCTAGTAAACAACAAGAATCTCTAACACACTCAAAGACCGGAAGGACCCGGCATTCAAAATCGTCAAAGGGTTTCATCATGACGTGATTCATCTCCAATTCCAAATGGAAGAGTGCCCAAACTTCTCACCGATCAAGTAGATGATGCAATCCTCAGGTACAACGTCAGCAAGCCACTTCCACTGGGAGGTAAACCAGGCCATGTAACCATTCAACCGGACTTCTTCTTCAACAAAGACCTAGAGTATCTACGATATGGTCGCAAGGTTGGCAGACCGGCCTTGTCAATCTCGAAGATGAAGGCGGCATATTATCCTGATGTCGGATTGAAGCAACTGGTGCCTGATCAGTTCTGGATTGAAGAGGAATGCAAGTATGACATTGCAGCTATGTATGGTATCTCTCATTGGTGGTTTCAAAGACAACGATTCTACATTGACCGATTCTCATCTGAAGGAGACCGCCGAGCAGTAAGTGGTAGCTGCACGATGCCATCTAAGGTGTGGTCGTCCGTGATCGGGAATGGTCTTGTATCTGGTATGGGTACAACTACATGAAGATAAAGTGAGTACTTCGGTCAGCTGTAGTCTCCAAAGAATACTGTTTTTTGCAAGAATGGGGTGGAACTGTCATGAGACATTATCAATGGGATTATGTTGGTGGGGGGGTTTTATTTGTTATTTTTTATAATATTAAAGGAATAAGTGAAAATCATATTCACAAGTTGAGACAAAAAGATGTATATATAAAGAACATACTGTGATTAACAAAGGGGGAAATTTAGTGGGGTGAGATGTAACCGGAAAGGTATTAGTTGAATGATGATTTGGGGTGAGGTTAATGTGGATGAGAAAAATATAATTTAAAGAGGTGGGGGGTAGGGAATATGGTGGTTTTGGTTTATAAAATGTAGTTAAGGTTGTTTTGAAATTGGATGGTTATTGCATTATTGTAGTTGGATTTTGTGAGTTGTTTTGTGGGTTATTTATTTTATATAGTGTTTTTTGGTTGGATAGAGATTAATTGGTTGGGAATGTATTGAGGGTGATTTTGGAATTGATTGTTAGTTGAATGTGGGTTATAATTGGGGGTATTTTTTGGTATTGATTGTAGATGGGAAGAGAGGTAAGTTTATATATGAGAGGGTTATGTGAGGGGGGTGTAGTAAGGGTTTGGAGTAGTAAGGTAGGTTGGTTTCATTGGTGTTTTGTTAGTGGGGTTTTGGTATGGTGGGGGGGTGATTTTAATGTTAGGTAAGGGTGTTGTTGTTATGTAAGGGGGGGGGGTTATTTGTGTGTTTAAGTAATTTTGGGAGAATGTTGGGGAGTTTAGTTTTGATTGTTAAATTTTGAGTTTAGGGGTTGGGGAGATTTTTGGTGGGTTGTGTTTTGAGTGTGTTTTGGTTGGAGGGGATTTAGATTGGTAAAGAATGTGGAGTTTAGGGGGATTTAGATATGTGTTTTATGGTGTGTGGAGTTGTTTGTGTAATTTGTAATAAAAGTGGTAGGTGATGTGTTGTGTTGGGTGTATAAATTGAAAATGTGATGTGAGTAAATGTTTGATAGTGTGGTTTGAAGGTGTTTGGTATTTTTGTGGTTTGTTTGGTAGTATTGTATGTTGTTTGTTTTAATTATGTGTGTTGTTGAGGGTTATTTTGGTTTTGGTTTTTGGGGTTTGTGTGTTGGGTTTTTTGTTGTGTTTTTTTGTGTTGAGGTTGATTGTGGAGTTGGTTATGTTTATTTTTAATTTTAAAAAGTTGTAGATTTATATTTTGTGGGATGAGATAGTTGATTTATTGTTAAAGAGATGAATGGATGTGTGTTTTGATGAGAGAATAAAAGAGTATTTTTAATTTTGTTTAGTGTGAGTTGAAGGTTGATGAATTTTGAAGGTTATAGGTAATGTTGGAAGGAATATATAGTTTGTTGTTGTTTGTTTTAAGGAATGGTAAGATTGGAATTTATGAGATGATAAGTATTAATATAATTTTTTTATGAATTATTTGACTTATATATATTATAGGTATATTGTTGAATATGTTTTTATGTATTTGTTAAATATGTAAGTGATTTAGGGGAATGGTTGGTAAAGGTTTTAGAAGTAGATTATATATATATGTAGTGAATTTATTGTATTTTTTTATTTTTAAGTTAATATTTTTTAAATTTTTAAGTTTGATTTTTGTATTATGGTTGAGTAATATAGATATAATTTGTTTTTTTGTATTATTGTTAGTTTTTTTTTTGTTTTTTTGTTTTTTTGTGGTGTTGTTGTTTTTTTGTTTTGTGTTGTAGTTTTTTGTTGTTGGGTTGTTGTGTGAGTATTTTTGTTTTTTTTTTTATTTATTAAATTTTTATTTTGTTTGTTTTTTGGTTTGTATTTGTATTATTAGATTATTTGTGGTTTTTGTTTTTTTTTGTTTTTTGATTTTTAGTTTTGTGGTTTTGTTTTTTGTTTGTATTTTATGTTTGAGAGTCTAATTTATTTATATTTTTTTGATTTAAATATTTTGATGTTTTAGTGTTATTTGTTATATTTAAAAATTTTTTTTTTTTTAAAGATAAATATTTATTAATGTTAAATTAAATCTTTCTATTCCCTTTACCCAATTAACCAACCACAAGAAATAATCCAAAACACTATAAAACCTTCCAAATATAATTTTTTTCTTAAACTAATACTTACTGATACTCTCTCCTAAAAACCACTCCTCTCTAAATAAATACAACCCATCATCTCTTCTTTAATGCTATCATTATACAACAACATTAAAATCAACAATATCATCTTCTAAATCTCCCTTCCAACACATCAATAAACATACTTCAAAAAAATCTCCCATATCAAAACTCGATGCTATAAATCAAAACAACAAAATCCCAAATAAACTTCCTACTACATATAATATTACTCCTACACCTTTTTAAATTGATATCTAAACATAACATCTATCATAGCCCTTAAAATCAAAAATAAATATTTAAATAAAAAACTACACAAACATAATAATTAAAATATCTTTTATGAAATCAAATCTTTTAACTAATTTATTATGTTAACAATATAATAAATTTTAGTAAAATTTATAAGTTTTAATTATATATTTAATTTTTAAATATAATTTTATTATTTAATTTTATTATTTTTAAATATAATATTATTTATAATTTTTAATAAGTATAATGTGAATTTAAATAAATAAAAAAATAAAATATTATTAATATTTATATAGATTAAAGAAATTTTATTTTAATTATTATATATAATATTTTATAAATTAATTAAAATTTATAAAAACTAACCATAATACACCTCATACATACATAAAAAAAAGAAACACCTAAACAAACTATTACAATATTTATTAATTATAAAACCCCCACCAAAAATATCCAAAAAAACCCCTCCACAAAAACTACCCACCCAAAAACCTCACACCTATACCAAATATAACCCCAAACACCCCCCAACCCAAACAAACCCCAACCGCAAACAACCCCCCACCCCCCCAAAACTCCAACACCCACACCACCCCCACCCAAACCCCCAACCCCCCCAAAATCCCAACAACCCCCCCAACCCCCCCCAACCACCCTCAAACCACCTCCTACTACCCCACCAAAACCCACCACCACAAAACCACCACCACCAACCACACACCCAAAACACACCCCCTTCTCAATAATCCCAAACCCCCCACCAACTCCTTAACTCCCTACTCCCTCTTCTCAAACTCCCAACCACATAACCCAAGCCATCCAACAATCCACCCTGTCCCCAGGCATTACCACACAACCATGCACCCCCCACCCTAGCCTCAAAACCATCCCAAACCCCCTCGTCTTCCACCCCGTCAACAATCAAAATGTACTATCCCTCCAATACAACACTACACCAGAAGAATACAAACCATCCCCCCAGCGATGACATTGACGACTAAGACCTATGAAACGTTTCCCAAGCAACTTTAAAAGTTCCATTTAGTTTTTGCATGTAAATAGAGATAAACGCTTTCGAAGTTAAGATTGTTTACGAAGGAGTAATAATCAGTTCATGAATTCTTCGAGACTAGAATCATCCCACGTTATGAAATCGATCGAGGTGGTTCTTTACAATGCAGACCGGGCGTCCACCGTCGAGAGAGAAAGGAATAAAGCAAATGTTAATCGACGTATTCGAACTTCCCGGATGTGATATACGTAGAATAAAATTGTTGTAAATATCGTAGATGATATAAGGTATTGCTAAACTAAATTTGATTGAATTTGATACAAGATATTCAAAGTTTGTTAAGTTCTTTATATTATTGGATTGGTGTTACTTATATTGATTATTATTTAAATCTTGAGGTAGATTGATGAATTGGAATGTGAGCAATTTTAGAAGTTAAGATTGTTTTTAATTTGTTATGGTGTGATTTTGGTTTGGTATGAGTGTTATAGAATATATTAATTTTTTTTTTTTTTTGTTTATTTTTTTATATTTGTGGGTGGGGTTGGGGGGGTAATGATGGTTTAGTTATATTTATTATTGTTTAATTTGTTATTTGTATGGATAGTTAGAGTTTTTGAGTTTTAATAAATTTTTATTTATTGGGTTTAGGGGATTAGGATGATAATTAGTGGTGTTAAATTTGGTTGGTATATTAGTTTGTGTTTTGTGTTGGGGGTTTTTTTGGTGTTTTTTTGTTGGGTGTTTTGGTGTTGTTGTTGGGGTGTGTTGTTGTTTTTTTTTGTTTTTTTGTTTGGTGTGTTGTATTGTGGGGGTGGGTGTGGGTGTTTGGTTTTGGGTTTGTTTGGTTTGGGTTTGTGGGGGTTGGTTTTGTTTTGGTGTGGGGGTTTGTGGGGGGGGGGGGTTGGTTGGGGGGGGGTGTGTGGGTGTGTTTGTGGGTGGGGTTTGGTGTGTTGGGTGGGGGGGGTGGGGGGTGGTGGTGGTTGTGGTTGGGGGGGGTGGGGTGGGTGGGTGTGGTGGGTGTTTTGGGGGGGGGGTTGGTTTTTTTTTTTTTTTTTTTTTAATTTGTTATTATTTTAGTGTTTTTTTTGTTTGTTTTATATTATTTTAACAATTTTTTTTTTTTGTTATAGTTTTTATAAAAAAAGTTTTATTAAGTTTCGATTTTTTTTTTTTATTAATATGATATTATGTTTGTAATTTATATATTAAGTTAATTTGGTTTATTGTTTTTTTTTTTTTTAATTATATTATTGTTATATTAATATTATAATGATAGTAGGTATTTTTATATTTTAGGTTTTTATTGTATTGTATTTTTTATAATTTAATTTTAAATTTTTTTAAATTTTTAATTATTTTTTTTTATTTTAATTATTAATGTTATTTTTTTATTTTATAAATTTTATGTTATTTTTTATTATAATATTATTTTTTATTATATATTTTTTAATTGATTTTTTAGATTTATTTTAGTTATTTATATGTTTTATTATAAATTATTTTATTTTTAAATTTTTATTATATTTATTTATTTTTTTTTTTAATAAACTATTTTTAAAATATATATTATAATTAATTGTAAAACAATATCACAAACAATCAATATAAAACCTACAATAAAAAAAAAAGCTACAAAATTTGCTTTAAAGCTTAAATACTATAACTATTACTACATGATTCAAAAAACAAAACAAACTTCATTCCCTTAAACAATCTCACATCACTCTACTATCTTAACACAAACACAAACCCTAACAACACAACTGAACAAAATTACTACCCAACCCAACAAAACCCTGTCAATCCACTTAAACCCACACACAATATACCACAACACAACCACCCCAACCACCCCCCCACCCCCACACAACCACACCCACCCCCCAACCCACCCCCGCACCAAAACCAAAACTACCCCACACCCACCCCCCCACCAAACACCCCCCACACCACCAACCCAACCCACACCACCCCCCCCACCAACCCCCAACCACAACCAACCCCCCACATCCCACCACCACAACAACATCCCAAACAAATCAAAGATCACACTATCATTAGTTTATATTAACATAACATACAAACAAACAACAAAAACAAACAAATAAAAGACACAATAACAAAATAAACCAAAACTAAACAAGCAACTAAAACATTAAAAACAAAACAAAAGCAAAAACAAAAAAAACAAAAAAAAAAACAACCACAAACAAACAACCATAACACAAGCTAAATAACTATAAACATAAACCAAAAAAACAACTCAAAGAAACATTAAATAAATAATAAACAACTACTCAAAACATAATTATATTTAAATAAAAAAACAAACAAAAAATAAAATATTAATAAATATATTTATATAAAAATAAAAAAATATAATAATATAAAAAACAAAATCAAACAATAAAAAAATAATAATTAAATAAATAAAATACAAAAAATAAGAAATAATAAAAAAATAATTTAAATATAAAAATAAACATCAATAATAAAGAAAAAATAAAAAAAAATAAAAATAATAAACACAAACACTAACAAAAAACCATCAAAAAAAAATAAAAAAAAAAAACAAACACCCCATCAAACAAAAAAAAAACAAACAACTACCCTCAAAATAATAAAAACCACAACCCCAAAAAACTAAACTACACCTAAAAAAACCCAACAAACCATACAAGCAACAATAACCCAGACCTACCAAACCTACTACCCAATCCACATCCTTATACCAACAACCCACCCCAACTCACAAACAACACCCAACCACCCCCCCCCCCCCCACCCCCTCCCACCACCACAAAAAACAAACAAAACACATCACCCCACAAAAACCCCACCCCCCAACCCCCCCCCCACACACACCCCCCCCACAACCCACCACCACCCCCCCCCACACCCCCACCCCCCCACCCCCCAAACCCCACCCCCTCAAAAACACCCCACCCCCCCCCACCCCCCCCCCTCACACCCCAAACCCCCTCAAAACAAAAACACAAAAACAACCACCAACCCCCCCCCACCCCAACAACAATAATCCCACCACACAACACAACCCAAAATACCCACACCCTACACCCCTCCCCCCCCACCCAACCCCCAACCACCCCCACACCCAACCACCACCCAAAAAAACAACCCACCACCCCCACCCCCACCCACCCCGAACCGACCTCTCACCTCATCACCCCACCAACACCTCCCCCAATATCCAAATCAACCCTCCCACCCACCCACAAACCTATAAAATATCACCCCCAACCCAACCCCCCAACCACCCCCACAAACGAACTAATCACACCGCCCCCGCAAAACACCAGTGCCATAATTTCACAAATAACATCCACTAAGTCAGAACCCACCTCCCAGCACCCCACCACCACCAACTCACCGCCCAACGAATTAAAGGGTATATCCCAGCCCCAAAAATGACAAAGACTTCTCTAGCCTCCCCCCGTCCAACGTCGTAAGTGCTAATGTTATTAGACACCCCATCCTGAGAATAATAATCGAGACGAATGAACTTTCGATGACAAGCCTTGTAGACCTTATAAATTTGTTACAAAAAGAAAACTTGGTTTAGAAAAGGAAACTTTTACTATTTAATTGCTAACTTTCAACATAATAATACTATTACATTATTAGGCTAGGAACCTGTATCACATTTCTTTCACGACACATCGGCCACGCCTCCGACAATATTCCCGTGTACGAAATCATGATACCAACTCCAAATATTACAACCATCCCCCTTCTTCGAAGTCACAACGGAATCGAATGACAAATGCCCAATGTACCTTTAATAGCGACGTAGTTTGTAATGATTAAATATAAATAACACCAGGATTTTATAACTTGCATCCTTTTTATTATACCACCAATTTATATTTTATTTTATTCTATTTTTATTTATTAATTATTATTTTTTTATATTAAATCAACACAGTTATTTTTGCAAAATAGGAAAAAATATCATTTTAATAAACAAAAGTAATAAACTAGAACTAAATTTCTTATTTACAAATGATGTTGACATCATCAACGAATAAGCTTTTCTCTGAATATGTTGGATTAGACTTTAAGAGTAAAACTCTAATTTGTAAAAATTAAAGAGACCACGTATAATTAATCTTTTAAAGAACTCGGTGGAAGAAAGAACCACAAGTTATTTATAAGCATTTAAGTTTCGCAAATAACCTTGTTTAGCACCTAATGTCGTACTCAACACAATCATCTCTTAAACTTTGCCAAATTTAAAATCACTAATAAAGAAATTCCAATACTGCTATATAAAAATCCAACTTGGTCAAATTTAAAATCTACTTGAGATTTCACAAGTTTTCATTACTAATGCTTTCAATCAAAGCATGTTTAAAGACTACATGAGACTAGCACAAACTATCATCATTAATGTTAAATGATAAAAGCTAGAACTCACCATTCGATCGGTCAAAATACTCTTATTCCACAACGAAAACTTACATTCTGTCAAAACACCTTTTTTTACTAAAAATTTTTCATTTTTTCCTAAAAAAAAAAAAACTTAAAAATTTAAAATTTTGCTAATATGATAGTTAAAACGGGTATAGTAAGAAACAAAAACAAATAATCAGTAACATCAAATCGATAGACCCTTCCAAAAGCTAAAACAAAACATTGTCCCTCAAATGTTTAAGGCCGGGTCTCTACGCAAATCTAAGCCGATTATGAATTATGCAAAGATAAACGTTAATCGATAAGATGAAAGGATATCGGATCTCCGCAAACTAATCTCAAACAAAAGATAGGAAGCTCGAGTGAACCGGAACACAACACCGAACACGAGAGGCTTCAGAAATTGTTGGTTCAATCCTAACAAAAAATCACAACAAACAACAAACGACAAAAAACCGTAAGAGGCTAGCCTCACACCATCAACAAAACATTTGTTGCAAATAGAAGAAATATAATGAAAAGCAGGGGTGAAACTCCCACGAATCGGCTTGTTTTTATCACCGAGTCACAAGCTCGACTCGATCCCTGCATTTATTCGTCCTTAGGAAAAGTTATGGAATCCTGGATAACCAATGGTGGCAAAAATCCCCTCCAAAATAAAGTTTTAGACGTGGCAATTCAACCTTGAAATTTGAGCCTTCGGGGTTGAGATAATTTGACAGAGCCTATATGGAAAAACTTCGAGTTTATAGTGAAAGGACGCGGACCAACGGGACTTAAGCTTACCATAGAAAATCTTAATCGGGAGTTTAAAGAGAGACTTGATCACCAACGTATAAAAACGCGGATTTTGATCTTAGCGTAATGAATTCTCTATAGTTTTTCTCCTTGTAGATTAAAGAATTTTCATAAGCTTGATCACGGAGCTCATGAAGTTCATTAAGCTGGAGCTTTCGGTAATCGCCCACGGTCTTGAGATCGAAATTGGCATGCTTAAGAGCCTAATATGCCTTGTGTTCTAGTTCAACTGGTAAGTGACATGATTTTCCATAAACTAGCTTGTAGGGCGTGCATCCGATCGGAGTCTTATAAGCGGTTCGAAATGCCCACAACGCATCGTCTAATTTGTCGGACCACGAGGCACGGTTTTCTCCTACCGTCCTTTCTAAGATTCTTTTAAGTCCACGATTCGTCACCTCGACTTGACCACTAGTTTGAGGGTGGTAAGCGGTAGAAAGACGATGTGTGACTCTATATTTTGACATGACTTTATCAAATTTGTCGTTACAAATGGTCCACGATCGCTTATGATCGCTCTCGATGCACCGAATCGGGAGAAAAGGGATTTCAAAATTTTGACAACTACTCTAGCATCGTTGGTGGGGAGCGCCTTGGCTTCAACCTATTTGGAAAGATAATCGACGGCTACAAGTATGTATTTGTTTCCTCTTGACGACGGAAAAGGTCCCATAAAATCAATGCCCCATACATCGAAAATTTCACAAACTTGGATAGCATTTTGAGGCATCTCATCTCGATGTGAAATTTTGCCTTGTCTTTGACATGCATCACAAGATTTGATCATTGAATGGGCATCTTGATAAATGGTAGGCCAAAAGAAACCGGCATCAAATACTTTCCGAGCGGTGATGTTGGCACTATGATGGCCCCCGGTGGGTCCTCATACAAGCTTTAAGGCTATCAAGAAGTCTTCTTGGCCAAATACACACCTGACGGATGAATTGATCCTTACATATCCTAAAGAGAAAGAGATTCATCCCAAAAGTATCTTTACATCTTTGAAAAACTTTCTCATTTGTTGATGACATTCTTTCGATAAGAAAATTCCCCGCTGAAGGTTAATATGCTAATATCGACAAACCACGGATATCTTTGGTTATCATGAAAAATCACCTGAATTCAATTTCTCAAGAGAATGGTTTTCATAACTCCTTAGGATCAAAAACATTCTCATACGGGTTTTCAAGACGTGAAAGGTGATCAGCTGCGTAGTTTTCAGCTCCCTTCATATCAATCACTTTAAAATCGAATTCTTGGAGAAGTAAAACCCATCTAAGCAATCTTGCTTTGGTGTCTTTCTTGTTGAAGAGTTATTTTAAGGCAGAATGATCCGTGGTAAACAACACTCTTATCAGATAAAAAATAATGATCGAAATTTCTCAATATCGTATACTACTGCAAGCATCTCTTTTCCCATTGTTTGTTGTAGTTTGTATTCTGCTTCGTCCCATCGTTTTGCTCGCAGTAATGAATTGTCTAAAATGGCTTCTCAATTCCTTTGCCCTAGTAACTGCACCTATTGCATAATTCACTGCAACACACATGAGATTCAAAAGGTTGGTCCTAATTTGGAGCAATGAGAATTGGAGCTTCGGTTAATTTCTTTTTTAGAGTCTGAAAGGCTTGAATGCATTCTTCTGAAAAGATAAACGGGGTGTTCTTTTCAAGAAGGTGGGTCATGGGTCGAGAAATCTTTAAAAAATCTTTGTTGAATCTACGGTAAAAATTAGCATGCCCTAGAAAACTTCGAATACCCTTGACGGTGGTTGGGTGAGGTAGCTTAGAGATCACATCAATCTTAGCTTTGTCGAATTCAATTCCTTTCTTCGAGATCTATTCCTAATACATACCTCTTTAACCATAGAAATGACTTTATTCCCAATTAAGAGCTAAATAGTGTCTTCACACCGTTTAAGCATTTATCAAGATTGGTGCGGCACGTAAAAAAGAATTTCCAAAAATCGAGAAATCTACCATGAAGACTTTCCATTGTATTTTCAATCAAGTCAATGAAGAATGCCATCATACACCTCTAAAACTTGCTGGTGCATTGTCATATACCAAAGGCATGCGGCGTTAAACAAACGTTCTCTTTGTTTATAACGGGGGGGTGTGTGGTGGGGAGGATTGCAAATATTATTATGGGTGTTCTGTTTCTTTGGTTGTCGTTTGGGATCTCCTATTTAGTAAAAATTTGGGGAAATAACCTGATGAAACCGGAGACGTTTATGAAACAGAAAGTAATGTCAGTTTCCTGCGATTCGTCGTTAGTCAGTTGTAGAACTAGTAATTGGTTCAAAGTGGGGGAAAGGGGGTCTTTGTGCTTGTAGGGCTTAGTTCAATTTGCGATAATCTATGCATACTCTCCTTCCGTTAATAGTCTTTTAGAACCTAATTCGTTTCATCTTTGGTCACTACGGTCATTCTCCTTTCTTTGTACACAGTGTACTGGGCTCACCCGAAGGACTATCCGAGATTAGTAGATCATTTCCAGGCGTCAAAAGTTTTTTAACCTCTTTTTATGACGTCATAGATCTTTGGATAACCCTCTCTGATGTTGGACCTTTAGTTTCGTAATCCTCCCCATAGAAATCTTATGAGAACAAAATTCCGGGTTTATACCCTTTATGTCAGAAAGCTTCCAAGCAATGGCTTGCTTTCGGGATTTAAGAACCTTTATGAGAGCGGTCTCTCATCATCACTCAAATCTTTGGCAATTATGACAGAGCAACAATTGTGTTATCTGCTAAAAATGCTATTCAAGATAGGTGGTAAGTCCTTAAGTTCAACCTCAGAGGTTCATCGATTGAAAGATTCGCGGATTTACAAACTAAGCTCTTTGCCTAATTTCTGGTAAGTAATTCCTTGATTCCGGCGAAGGATCACTATTGAAGAAGAGATTCGAGAAAGAGAAATGTCCCACTCTGGTGATAATAAGCTCATCAACTCCGGTGAAGTTAGGATCATCGGCTAGAGCAAGAAAAGTATCAGCTTCATCCAAAATTAAAAATCACTATCCCGAAAGAGTGAGAGTCCGGAGAAGTATTTCAATCAATCGGATCGTAGCCGGGAGAAGGAATGCATATGCAATACACGGAAAATCCTAAAACTTCTTGTGAGTATTCTTCACACCGTACATCAATAAGATCAACTTTCTTCAACGATTCGAGATTGTTGTACGAAATAGAAGGCGTATCACCACATTTAAGGGTCAAAGATCTCATCGTTTCTAAGGGTTATCTCTCCTTAATAACCCATCAATTAAACATGAGCTGACCTAAGAAAAGGTCTCCCGATTATCAATGTACTCGAGGATCGCCTTATGAAAAAATCGAAAGAACAACAAAAATCGTGCCGGTGTGGTGGGTTTAAAGTTGTGGGTAGAACTTTCGCTTCGATTTGACAAAAAACGAATTCACGCTACATCCGGTTGGGTTTGTAGGATAAGTTTTTCTATCGGTCTATTTCTGACAACACCATTCTAGATCCGTTTAGGATACGGGTGGGAGGTGCAAAGGACTTAGGTACATTAATGGGATATGTGGGGAATGGTTATGTAATTTGGTTAGTAATAAGGGGGATATACAGTGGCGTAGTTGTATATTTAAATTAAGTATATATAAAATGGGATTAAGGATTAAAGGTAAGGGGGGGGATAATGAGGTTGTATTTGAGTGGGGGTGGTATTAAATAGTATTTTGGTGAATTGAATAGAGTAGTGTGTTATAGTGTTTATTTGAGGGTGGGGGTGGTTAAGAGGGTTTATTGATGTGGGATTTAGGGATTGTGTAGGTTATAAAATATAGGTGAGATTGGTTAGTTAGGGGTTATGGAAATGTAGAATGGGTTATTGTGGTGAAGGGGATAGTGGGGAGGGGATTGAGGTTGTTATTTAGTTGAGGGAGGGTGGTGGTGAGATGTGGGGAGGGGTGGGGGGTGAGTAATTTTGGGTGGAGGATGTGGTAGAGGGAAGGGGATAAAGAGAAGTGGAATATAGTTTATTTTTTTTTTTTTTTTTTTTTAGTTGGTGAATGATGTGGGAATAATAGGAGGGGTTGTAAGGAGAGGAAGTTTGGGTTTTGGGATGGTTAGTTATAGTTAGGTTAGGGGTTTTTGTTTAATTTTATTATGATTGTTGTATTTATTATGAGTATTGGTTAGATTTTTAATAGTGTTAGTATTTTTTGTTAAGGTTTTGGAGTTAGATTGTTTGGTGGATGGAATGATGTAAGTGATGTAGGGATTTGAGGGGTTTTATAATTTTTTTTGTTTATTTTAATTTGTTAATTTGTTTGGGGGGGTGGGGTTTTGAGAATGGGTAGGGGGTTTGAAGAAGTGGTTGGATTTTTGGGAAGGGGTTGTTGATGTTGTGTTTTAGGTGTTTGTTTTGTGGTGTTTTTTTTGTTTTGGTGGGTGTTTTTGGGTTTTGTGTGTGTGTGTGTTTGGGTGTGGTTTTGTTGTGGGTTGTTTTGTGTGGGTTTGGGTTTGTGGGTTTGTTGGGGTTGTGGTGGGGGGGGGGGGGTGTTGGTGTTTGTTGTTTGTTTTTGTTTTTTTTGATTTTGTTTTATTTTTTTTTGTATTTTTTTTTTTTATTTTTGTATTTTTGTTTTATATTGTTTGATTTTAATTTTTATGTAGTTTTAAGGTTTAAAATAATTGATATTTTTTGATGATTGTTGGATTTTTGGTGTTTTTTTTGTTTTTTTGTTATAATTAATTTTTTGTTTATTTTTTTGTTTGGGTTGTTGTGGTTTTGTGTTGTGGTTGGGTTTTGTTTTTTTTGGTTTTGGGTTGTGTGTTGATGTGTTTGTTTTTTTTTTATAATAATATGAAATTAGATAAATATAATTTATATGATCTATTTATAATTATATTTTTTTTTTTTTTTTTTTTATTTTTGTATAGTTGGTTTGTTATTGAGTTTAATTAAATTAATATTTTAAATTAATAATTTTTATTATATTAGATTTTAATGTATTTATTAATATATTAAATAATTTGATGAGAGTTTAGATTTTATAGTTATTATTTTAATATAGTTATTTTTTTTGTATAATATTTGTTTTATTGGTGTAAGAATTATATTATTATTTTTTTTGTTTTTTTAGTTTTTTTTTTTTTTTTTATTGTTTATATTAATATTTTGTTAAATTTGTTTTTTTAATATTTTGAATTTTTAATTTTATTTTAAAATTTTTATAATAGTTTTATTTTTAAATTTTTTAGTTATAATTTTTTTTTTTATTTTATTTTTTTATTATAAATAAGTTAATTAGTTTTATATTATTTATTATTTTAAATTAGATTAAATATTTTTTTTTTTTATTTTTTTAATTAATTATGTTTGTATATTTTTGTTTTTTTTTATATATTTTAGATAGTTATTGTTGTTTTTATAATTATTTATATGTTTTTATTTTTTTTATAAGATTTTTATTTTATTGTAATTATTTTTTTTTTTTATTATAAATAAGTTTTTATATAATTGTTTATTTGTTTTTTAATTGTAAAAATATTTAAATAATTTTAATTATATTTAGATTTAATGTTTAAATAAAAATTATAGTAAAATTAGTTTATAAAAAATTAGATATTAATTTTTCATTAAAATAGTAATATTATATAATATAATATAAGTCAACATCGAGAATTTTACATTCAAACCAAATTCAACAATTCCCCCCAAAAAATTACCCTTCATGAAACATCAAACCAACAAACCGCCCCGTTCAATTTCAAAAACCTCCTAATTCAATCAAATAACAACCCTTTAAAATCAACCCAAAATTCAAAAACACCCCCAACCAAAAACCTAACCGATATAAGAACCTCATACAAACACCCACCATCCACCAAACCCAAACAACAAACCATTACAAACCCCACCAACCAACACCAACAAATCACCTTAATCAACCTCCCCATAAACAAAAACAAAAACCTATGAAAAACAACAACAAACAACACATAACTTACCAAATTAACCAATTCAAAGAACCAAAATATCCCTCAACCCCAGCACAACCCCCCCCCCCACAACCCCCCCACCCAAACATCCCCCCACACCCACCCCCCCCCACCCACCAACACCCATCCTACCTCCAACCTATAACACCCTAAAACCCCCCGAATCCCCATAACCCACCACCCGTAAAAAACCCAACCAAACACACCAACCGAAACATCCCACACCCCAATCAAAACCAACAAAAACACAACCCTCATTACAAAACCAAACATCCACACCCCAACCAAAAAAAACACAAAAAAATCCTACCCAAATCAAACCACACAACCAACTCCACCAACAACCACAACAACACAAAAAAACACAAACACAAAAACCCCAAAACCCAAAAAAAACCCACACCCCAAAACCCACCACCTAAACCCCAAAAAAACACCCACAATACAAAAATACCACCAAATCCAAACCACCACATTCAAAAATCCTCCCCCAAAACCATCCCACAAACAAACATAATATAAAAATAACCCAAACACACCCCAACCACACACAACACAGAAAAAATACATAAACAAAAAAAATAAACCCCCCCCCATAACCCCCCTCACCTCACAAAAACTAACCCCACCAACCAACCACATAAACATATCCCAAGACTCTCTCTAACCTCCAAAACCCACACAAATAATACAATAAATATACCCCCCACAAACAACTAAAAACCACCTAAAAATAAAAAATAAAACCCCCAAATAAAATAACCCCCAACAAAAAAAACAAAACTAAACAAACTCAACAAAAAAAAAAACAAAAAACCAAACAACCAAAAAAAAACCACCAACACCTAACCAACCACCCAACAACACCCAAAAAAACCACCAACCAAAAACAAAACAACACTAAACCCCACCCACCAACCTCCCCCCACCCCCCCCCCCCCCAACCCACCCACCCCCCACCCCCCCCCCCTCCCCAAACCCCACCCCACAACCCACACCTCACCCCCCCCCCCCCCCCCCCAACCCACCCACCCCAAACCCCCCCACCAAACCATCCCACCCCCCCCAAACCACCCCCCACCCACCCTCACCCCCCCCCCCCACACCTCAAAAAACCCAACAACCCCCCCCCCCCACACCCCAACACCCCCCCCACCACACCCCCCCCACCCACCCCCCCACCCCACCCCTCAACCAACACACCCCACCAACCCCCACCCCCCCCCCCACCCCCCACCCCCCCCCCCCCACCCCCCCCCCCCCCACCTCCCCCCCCCCTCCCCCCCCCCCCCCCCCCCACCCCTCCCCCCCCCCCCCAACCCCCCCCCCCCCCCCCCCCCCCCCCCCCCCACCCCACCCCCCCCCCCCCCCCCCCCCCCCCCCCCCCCCCCCCCCCCACCCCCCCCCCCCCCCCCCCCCCCCCCCCCCCCCCCCCCCCCCCCCCCCCCCCCCACCCCCCCCCCCCCCCCCCCCCCCCACCCCCCCCCCCCCCCCCCCCCCCCCCCCCCCCCCCCCCCCCCCCCCCCCCCCCCCCCCCCCCCCCCCCCCTCCCTCAACAACCATAACACACCCCCCTCCAACTCAACCCTATCCCATCACCTCCTTCTCATCCCCCCCCTCCTCCACCCCAACACCCACAATCCCCCCACATCCTCCAAAAATCACCACCTTCTCACCATCCCCCAAACCACAAATCGCCAATCAAACATCAAAAACCATCACCCCCTCCTGACCACCGATTAAATAACTCACACTCCCCAACCACCGCTCTTCAAAAACAACACCCCTTCCATACAACGTACCACCCACGATCAATTATAATTTCCGATAATACCCTCCTTTCCAATTGGAAGAACACAACCCATTAAATAAAACTATTCATTCGTAAAAGTATATAACAAACAAGATACACCGTAGTTAATTTTATTTAAGGCCAAGACCTCTTTTGAAAATCCTTAAAGTGCGTGCATAAGGACCCACTCGAGGCCCTCATAGTGCCAACATCATCGCTCCTGGTGAGGTTCGAAAGTATTATGCCGTTCATTTGGCCTAGCCATTAAATCAAGCTGCCTCATTCAATGAATCAAATCTTGTGATCAAAACAAAGACAAGCAAAATTATCACTTCAAGATGAGATGCCTCAAAATGCTATCCAAGTTTGTGAAATTTTGATTATGGGGCATTGATATATGGGACCTTTTTCGTCGTCAGAGAAACAATACATACTTTAACTTGTCGATTATCTTTCCCAAATGGGTTAAAGCCAAGCGCTCCCCACCAACGAAGCTTAGAGTAGTTTGTCAAAATTTAGAAATACCCTTTTCTCCCGATTACTGGTGGCAAAAATCGAAGCTATCATAAGCGATCGTGGGACCCATTTCTGTAATGACAAATTTGATAAAGTCATGTCAAAATATTAGATCACACATCGTCTTTCTACCGCTTACCACCCTCAAACTAGATGGTGAATCTAGAGATGAATCGTGACTAAAGAGTAATCTTAGAAAGGGGTCGGTAGGAGAGAAAAAAAAACCGTGCCTCGTGTCCGACAAATTAGACGATTGCGATGTGGTCATTATCGAGTGAAACCGCTTATATTAAAGACTCTGATCGGATGCAACGCCTACAAGCTAGTTTATGGAAAATCATGTTTCCCCCCCACTTACCGATGAACTAAACACAAGGTCATATTAGGCTCATTAAGATGCAATATTCGATCTCAAGCCCAGCGGCGATTACCGAAAGCTCCAGCTTAATGAACTTCATGAGCTCCGTGATCAAGCTTACGAAAATTCTTTAATCTACAAGGAGAAAACTAAGAGAATTCATGACGCTAAGATCAAAAACCGCGTTTTTAACGTTGGTGATCAAGTCCTCCTCTTTAACTCCAGATTAAAGATTTTCTCCGGTAAGCTTAAGTCCCGTTGGTCCGGTCCTTTCACTATAACCGCAAGTTTTTCCATATGGCAACTGTCAAATTTATCTCACCCCGATGCTCAAATTTCCAAAGTGAATTGCCACCAGGTCTTCAAACATTATTTTGGAGTGGATATGCACCATTGGTTATCTCTTCCCGGATCTCCAAAATTTCCTAATGACGAATAAATGCAGGGATCGAGTCGATCTTGTGACTCGGTGAATAAAACAAGCCGAGATGCTTGGTAGTATCACACCATGCTTATCATTTTTCTTCTATTTTCTAACAAATGTGTTGTGATGTGTTGAGCTAGCCTCTTCGGTTTTATGTCGGTTGTTGTTGTTGGTGATTTATTGTAGTATTGAACCAACAATTTTCTGAAGCCACACTCGTGTCGAGTTTGTGTTCCGGTTCACTCGAGCTTCCACTTTTGTTTGAGATTAGTTTTTGGTCGGGAGGTGGAATTCATTAGATTATCGTTTTCATTCTTATTCGAATACTTGATTAAAACATTAGTGCATAATTCAAAAAACTGCTTAGGGTGGATGGTTGGGATTTTATGTATAGGTACCGCGACTTAACGGTTTGAGAAGGTGACAATATTTGTTTTTTTTAGTTTTGTGGAAAGGGGAATACTATCGGTTTTTGATGTTAAATGAGTTATTTGGTTGTGGGTATTATTTTAACCGTTTTCACATATAAATAGTAATAATGGTGTTATTTTGTATAGTGTGTTGGGGTTATTGTTTTTTGTTTATTGGATTAATTAGTGTTTGTGTTTATTTTTTTTATGGGTGTTAAAGTTTGTAATGTTTGTAAGTGTGGGGATGAATTAAGGAAGGTTTTTTGTAAAGTAGTTTGTGTTATTAATAATTTTAGAATTAAATTGTTATGTGATTTTTTGTATAGATATTGGTGTATTTTTAATGAATAGTATTTAATAATATTAATGTAAAATTGTGATATTATAAAGTTTTTTTATATTTGATTTGGTTTTTATGTAGATATGTTTTTAATAATTTTCATTTTTTAATTTTAAATGAAAAGAATAAGAGATGATAGTGTTGAGTACGAATTAGGATGCTAAACAAGGTTTATTTGGAAAACTTAAATGCTTATAAAAATAACTTGTGGTTTTTCTTCCCCGGAGTTCTTAAAATGATTAATTATACGTGTTCTCTTTAATTTTTACAAATTAGAGTTTTACTCTTAAAAGTCTAATCAACATATCAGATAGAAAAAGCTTTAACGATGATGAAGTCAACATCATTTGTAAATAAGAAATTTAGTTCAAGTTTATACTTTTGTTATCTAAAATGAAATTTTTCTATTTGCAAAAATAATGTGTTGAATTAATATAAAAAAAATAAAAAAAAATAAAATAAATAAAATAAAAATAAAAATAGTTGGTAAATAAAAAGGATGCAAGTTATAAATCCTTAGTATTAATAATTAATATACAAACAAAATCCGCAATAAAAGTACAGGGCATTTTGTCGATCGCTCCCATGTGACATCGCAAGAAAGGGTGAAGGATGATATATTTATGGTTGGTATCATAAATACGTACACGGGCTACTAGTCGAGGCGAGGGCCGATGTGTCGTTGCGAAGAAAAGTGATACAGGTTCCTAGCCTATAATGTAAATAGTTATAGATAATGATGTTGCCAAGGTAGAAATTAAAGATAGTAAAAGTGTTCCTTTTATAAATATCCAAAGGGTATTCTTTGGAAAATATAAAATGTTAAAAAAGGTCATAAAAGGGCTGGGGGTTAATACAGAATGGGGTAATACGTATGGATTAGTTATTTTACTAAGGTGGGGGGGTAATTTTTATAAGAGGATAGTAAAGAGGTAGGGGGTTGAGTTTTTTTGGATTTGTTGGTGATTGTGTTAATATGAGTGAGTGGGATGGTGGGGGGGGGGGGCTCGATAGTTAATCTAATATTGTATATGTTTTGGGTTTAATCCCAAACAAAACCCGAGCCCGGGTCCTAGTTAAATATCCCACGCGTCGTAGGGATATATATATAGATATTTTCATAAGAAAATATCTAAGTAATCACAAATATCTAAATCTAATTTCTATCTTTTTCTCTCATCTCTCTCTCCTCTCTTTCTCTACACCATCTTCTCTTTTCTAGTTTCTAGTTCCGATTTGTGTTGTGATTATATGAAGTGAAGTGTGAATCGGGTTCACAACGTTAACTAATTAAAGACCGAAGCTCCATCAGAGAGTGACCGAGCTTCCTTGTTCGACTCAATAAATTGAGGCTAACAGAATCAGACATACCATTGAGGATTAAACCTCTGCAGACATAATCGTCATTATCCCATTTGGCACTCTTCCTGACTTGTTCCACAGTTGGATTCTCACCACCATCATCTGGCATGGGAGTAGTCAGCACATACACCACACTCATGCTGAAAATCATGAAGTGCATCTTCTTCTGCCATCTTCTGAAATCCACCCCTTCAAACTTTTCCAATTTGGCAAAGCTCGAAGCCATGTGTTTCTTTGCAGCAGCAGCCATTGATTATCACAAACTAGTTTACTTTGAATGTTGGAGGTTGTGGATCCCTGAATAGGGTAAAGATAATCAATGACCTAGCTACGTACCAAGATTGGCTATCGGATATCACTTAGAATCATGTAATCACTTTCCAAAATAAACTATTCGACCCTAATGCCTGGGTATCATGCATATCTACTTGGGATAAGACCAAATGTATGTTCTTGTTTGAGGCAACAATCAAGAACCTTAGCGCATCCAAGTGTTTACGTTTATGTGTATGTTTCATGCAGTACGTGTCTCTCTACTCTTTCACAAGTAGTATCTGACCTCCTTATATAGGAGAGTACTCAAAAACCATAGTCAAAGATTTATGAGAGATTATAGGAGATATTATCTCTTCCATAAATAGCCTCCTTGATTTTTGGGAATTAGTGGTTACACGACCACAAGAATCGTGGTCATTAAGTGTGATAACTACTTACCTTAAGAAATGGTTAAAGTAGTTATACGTCAGTAAATTCTAACCATAGGGTTTCTCATTCAGTGTCCTGAAGCATCAGCTAGCCCGCTGAGGAGCATACCCGCTGATGGTTCAATACTGAAACAACCTCTGATGAGCTAACCCACTGAGGATACTTCCTCTGATGGAATGCTCTCTGATGGTAACCTTCAGCTTACTCACTTAGTGAGTTACAAAGATGAAGCCATCAGCCCTCTAATGAATATCCTTCAGTTCAGAGTCTCACTCCCAGAGGAGTTAACTCACTAAAGTTCATCTGCGACTAGAATTCCCTTAACCACTATCTGAGTCAGAGTGTTCAGGGACCTCTAGGTGTATACTCCGTACCTACACCCCAGATACCGGTATGAACAGATTCCTACAATTGAACTAAATTTCTAACAAATACAACCAAAATTAAGAGTGTGTTTGTTATGAGGATGTGAAATGGTGGTGTGGGTGCAGGAATGATTCAATCAGTTTGGTTTGATGATATGCCTTAACGAAACAGATAATACAAGAGTTTGCAACTACCATCACATATCACTTGGTTTGAGAAAACCAATGTTGAATTCTATATTAACCCATATCATATTCACGTTGTTTAAGAATTTTAGTGGACATCTATTAATACACCCACACATTTATCAACTACGAAACGATAAGTAACTTTAAATACAAAGTGAATAAACCTGCCATGTCGAGATGGAACCAACCTCAAGTAGCAAAGTAATGGCAGCCCTTCATCAATATGTTGTCTTGATTATATGACATGATCCAAATAAAAACATGTTAAGAGTTTAGCACGGGAAGAAGTTCCATGTCCTTAAAAGGCATTTACGTGCTCAATATTCGCTGTATGCCTCATACGTAACAACCCCATGATTGATGCTGACCCACATTGCATATTGTCAGCGAATAATTCCAACGTAATGTAAATGGCTAAGCACAAAAAGATATCAAGATATTTATGTCCTTAAAATGTATAACATGTGAGGTTTTATTTGTTGTATATATTCACGTCACTACAATATGTTGTTGTTTCCTTGTGTATGACCTCAAATATATATAACTAGTAAACTAACATCATGGTGATCAAGCATGATTATGTTAGTTGCCATAAAATATTGGATCATGGGGATAATGGTTACAAAATATTGGTTGCCTTTCAAATTAAACCTCCATGTCCTTTTTTTGAACGACGGATAGATAATATATATAAAAAAGAGAACTAGCAAGGCGCTAGAAGCACAAGAGTACAAACAAAACTAGGAAGGAAACAAAACAATACAACCTAGAAACCTCTCGAGACTTTAACTAAGATGGCTACAAAAAGGATGAATAAACTCTTGCCAATTACTCGACAAGAGAAAAATCCTCATTCACGATGGCTGCGCCACCGGTTTTCACTCCGGAATGTTTTTGATGCAACCCCAAAAAGCCTTGAGGAATAAAAACAATGAAAAAGGCACGAAAATAAAAAAAACAGGAAGACCCAACATCAATGGCTGCCAGAACTCTCTATTAACAAAGGAGACTTAAGCCAATCTGCCCAATTGCAGCCCATATGACCCTTGTGATATAACAAGGAGAAAGAACAAGACTGATTGTTGTCGAAGATGTCACTTTTTCTCATCTGGTGTGAACAAAAAGTGACACTATTGCGGAATCTACAAAGCCACCAAAGAGACGAAACGAAGATAACAAAGAAACGATGCTTCTTCTCTTTAGAAGCTTGCCACAAACCGGTCTAATTATTCCAATGCTCAAGAGAAGTAAAAGTAGGACTAGTGATATCGCACCATATAAGAACAAGTCTCCAAACCTCCAAAGCGATATCACATTCAAAAAAATATGATTAGAGGATTCCACGTTTCTATTACAAGAAGGACACGAGATCGATTGAATATCTATGCCACGAGACAAAAGGTTCAGACGATAGGGCAACCGGTCTAATATAAGCCTCCACATGAAAATGTTAACTTTACGAGGAAGGATTTTATCCCATGAAGTTGAAGTTGCCAAAGAAGGAAGAATCTTATCATCAATTACTCGACGAGCTTCTTTAACAGAAAAAATATCATCTTTAGCCAAAGACCAAATACAAGTATCTCTAACCGTAGATATGTCAACCCGACTTATTTCGATCAATAAGTCTCTAAAGTAATCCGTGTTACGGACTCACAAGATCGTATCCGAAACAATTTCCAACTCCATTACACCCTTTTTTTAATTCGATCAATAATTAACGCAATCCTTCTACTCCAACCAATATAGCTATTTAATGAATATTAAGAGAGAATCACCAATCCAAATTTTCAATATCCAATACATGCGCACCCCGCTTTGAAAGAACCAAATGATTCCAACGGAATATATCTTTGAATGAAGAAAATTAACAACCAACCATCCTACCCAATAACCATTAAACTTGCAAACCATAATATCAAAGCAGCCTTCTTCTTGCCTATGAGTGGCCTTAATGACCTTAACCCAAAGGGCATTCATTATAGAGAACCATCTCCAACGCCACTTTTTTAAGAAGTAGCAGGTTAAGATTTTTACTATACCAATATTCAATCCTCCTTTTTTGAAAGAAGAAAGCACATTACCCATATTATCCATATAAGCTTTTTGGAGTCTTGGCCACCCCACAAAAACTTAGCACGAAGACTTTCCAAGGATTTCAAAATAATCTTGGGGGCTTTAAAAATCGAGAGGTAATAAATACCAAAATCTCCTAAAACCTACCGCCTTGATGAAGTACAGCCTACCCCCAATACATAAAAGGCTCTCGCTTTCAGAGAAAGTCTCGATTGGAACCGATCATTAAATTCTTCCACTGGAAATACGATTCAAGTAGACCAAAAAAAGTCCCAAGATAGGTAAAAGGAAAAATCACGTAACAACAACCAAGAAATAAACGACCATATTAAAACCTCATCATCAAAACTCCCAATACCAAAAAGTTTTGGATATTGTTAATGTTATAATTTTGAGAGACCTGAACAAGTAAAAAACAAGGAATCCATAAATATTTATCTAAATCACCCTGGATTCCATTCGGTAGGTGATAATAACCTCGTCAACATCAATAAAAAGATGAAGAGTGTAAGACCATGAAGCAAAGATTGATCCTATAATGCGGTTAAAGCTAACTACAACACAAAGGGAACCAATGAAACCTTCCATGATGAAATAAATAAAAAAAGACGAGGAAATCATCCTCCCTGCCTAGACCTATTTAATTAAAGAATTCCTAAGTAGGGATGCCATTAACCAATACAAAAGCTTTGGATGAATGAAGACAAGCTATTATCCAAGAACGCCATTTATTACCAAAACCAAAACTGTGAAGAACAAAGTACAAATACTTTCAACTGACAGAATCAAAATCTTTCTCAAAATCAACTTTGAAGATTAACATTTTTTCATCCTCTTTTTGAACCACTCAATGACCTCACTAAGGATGAGAGGCTCGTCAAGAACTTGACCTCATAAAATAAAAGCGGATTGCTCAATACTAACAATCTTGTCTATCACTTCCAAAAGCCGATTTGCTAGGATTTTAGAAATGATTTTGTAATGAATACCAATAAGCAAAATAGGAAGGAAATCTTTAATAAAGATTGGATTACTGACCTTTGGGATAAGAGTGAAAAACGAGGAATTAACACCTTTAGGCATCGAAAATGAATCAAAAAAAGAGTTCACAAACTCTAGAATATCCATCTTTATAAGGTCCCAGTATTTCTTTACAAATGCAAAAGTAAAACCATCAGGGCCGAAGGCTTTGTTACTACCATAGTCCCATATTGCCGACTTAATTTCATCAAGAGAAACATATTTACCAAGTCAATACTCTACAACTAACAACTCTCTTGTGCATTCAATCATTTGACCCAAAACACTTAGCTACATGTACAAGTAGTTGTTTAATCATCCACTTGTACCTTTTGCATCTTGAATAATAAGACTTACCAAGCTCACTAATAATTCTGACAATCCCCCACCAGATTGGAAAGTTTTCTGCTACTCTGATGAGTCATGTCACGAAGGTGTCATTTTGATTAAACCTCGTAAGTTAAAGCATGCAAGATGAGATCGGGTTGATGGTGTCCGAAGATTAAACCACAAACTTTAATGACCTCACGTGCACACTTTTACACACTTGTCACCGTAACCATTTCATTCTCACTAAGCGCTAATATGGCTGTGCGCGAAAATCCTGATTCATAACCCTTTAAGAGAGAAACCACAACTCTCCATTCAAGGCGGCACCACCTCTAGGTCACATAGGCAAAGCTACTCTAACGTCTTTGTTGCTAAGACGCCTCAAAAGATTTATTAAAAGAATAATCTTATCCTCATTCTCGGCAACGCCATGTGATATGTGAGAAATCACATATCCTTTTTATACCAAAAATGGCCCTAAAATGAACAAATTGCGCAAATTATGCTTGTATATTGCTTGTTTTGTCATTTGTGATGTGTAGGTACGGATATTGCAAAAATCATAAGAAAACGGCCAAAACCGGACAAACACGAACACGAGAACGGATAGTAACGAATATTGCAAAAATCAGTAAAGCTTTGGTCAACCAAAAAAAATGTCAAAACCCTTGAAAATACCCAAATAACCCTTAATGTTAAATCATTTTGCACCTAATGTCCAAAATTAATAACACCGTTAGTCCTTTTAATATAAAAGACTAACGGTCGTTATCTCTTCACATATTTACCCAAGCCCAAATAACCAACCAAGCCCAAAACCCTTTAAAAACTACCCGAGCCCAAAGTCAAAACTCGTTTAAACCGGGTCAAACATAAAAACGGGATATTCGAATGAGCCGATTAGAAAAGATGATTAGTGAAAAGAATATTACGACTCCTGCTACCGTCAAAGCAGTCGAGGACGTTTGTGTTACATGTGGTTCAAACCATAATTTCAATAATTGTCCGTTAACAAGGAATGAATTTCTCGTTTTTCATGATAACATTCATCAATTCCAACAAACCGCCGCCGTTGGCAACTTTGTTCAAAGAAATCCTCCTAATTTGGCAAATCAAATAAGACCACCCAGTTTTAATCAACCAAATGTTCAAAACAACCAAGGAAACCAAAGCCGATATCAAGGAAACAATTTTAATTCGAATCAAAACCGGGGAGGCAATTTCAACCAAAACTGTTGATCCGTCCAAATCAATACATATAATATATAATATATAATATAAAGATACGTAATAATAAGGATAGGCCAATAATAGTATAGATAGTATTTTCCGTCGGGTTTTAGAAACGAACTTCTAACCAAAGTTGTCTCAAAAACCTCCCGGGTCGTTTTTCCTCGGCGAAGCGTGAATTGAAAATTGGCTAAGTTCGTGATCGCGCGTTTCGAATAGGTGAAATATTTTTGGGATTGGTTTCTAAATCTACTAAAAGGAAAAGCATATAAAAAAGCACGCTAAGTTATACTAATTATAAATCTAAGATTAAAACTATGAGATTATACTAAAAATGATCTAAAAATATAAATGACTAATATGCTTGCTAAGTGACGTGAAATGTTCATCAAGTGCGGGCTTAGGTTTAAATTTTAAAAAGAAAACAAGTTTCACGAAATTAAATGACAAGTAAAGTAAAATGCTTATTAAAATAAATAGCAAGTATTTAAATTGCATTAAAAGTAAATGACGAAATTTAAATTGAAAAATTCTAATAACTAATAAATTAAAAAAAAAAAAACTTTTTAAACCCGCACTTAAATTCCAAATCACTAATCACTTAACAAGCACTAATTAAACTACTCTCCACTCATAATAAAAATTACATAAACTAACATGGTATTTAAGGACAAAAATAAATCTACACTAAGCATGACAAAAATCATATTATAAAAAAAATAAAACTACACTAATTAATAGAAAATGGATAGAAAATGGATAGAAAATGGAACCGAATTGGAGACCCGCAATTAAACGAATACCACCCGATTTATTTAGCTAAAACAAATAATCAAATTCGGTCTAGCTAAATAAACCCGTAAGCTCCGCGCCTCATGAGATGACCGGTACCAAAAATTACAACACAAAATACAAACTGTTAACAAATGCAAATTATAACATTGTTACTATTCTACTTAAGTCCAACGGTGAACAAACCATATGAGGCCCAGTTTTGATCAAATGAAATTCAACTTAAGTTCTACAAACCAAACGCAACTCATTTTTAATAGAATATGGCCCAATCAACAATTAGATTTAAACTAATAACCACAGCCCACTTGATTTACAATGAGGCTTAAAAGTGAATTCCTACAAATCAAACAAGCGTGACCCTATTGATTGAGATAACGAAATGTGGCCAAAAATCCAATGAGTGCAATTAACGATTTTTAACAATCTTATATAGCAAATTTTGATGAGCTGAAACAAACGAAAAAACCTAAAAATTGAGCCATGATTTTCGCTTAAACAAATGACTAAACGCAACGAGTAACTAACAAACTAATTTCGATTCTAGCAAAGCAACACCGATAAGCAAACAAGGATAGGCCAATAACAATAATATTACGAGATAAGAACTAAAAAAAACTAATAAGCTTTAGAACAATATCAATAACGAACACGACAATAACTAAAAAAATAAGCTAGAAACGAGATCTACAAAATAAACGACTAAATAAGCAAGTTACCTAACTATATAAGCTCAAACCCATCAATAAGCCACGTTCAAACAGCAACAAGGAATGTGAATAAGCAATCAACACATAAATCATCACGAATGACAAATCGAATAAGCATTTTATGTCACAAAAGTTAGATCTAGCATTTAAAGCTTACATAAATCCAAATAAGCAGTTTAGCAACGAAAATTAACAGAAAATATAAACTTCTAATTAAACAAAAATGAAATAAGCATAGTTATAAGCTATTTTCGAGCTTATTATAGCTTATTATTTGAAAAGTGCTTTAAAAACAATTGAAATTTGTCATTTCAGCCCACCCCGCGTTATTAACAATCGTACCTCGTACGCCAGCTAATAACAGCTAGATCCACCAATCATATGATGACACGTCAGCCTTTTAGAAGCCTCGATCCAACAACCTCGTATTGCTACAGTACCTCATACCTTAGCAGGCCACGTGTCACCACCTGAGTGGTGCCATGTGGCGTAATCACTGTTCCGGCATAGTCACCGGACCACCACCGGAACACCGGTCAACGACGGTCAACAGTGACGGTCAACAGTGGTCGACTGCGGTCAACGGTGGTGGTGAACGGTGGTCACCGGCGGTCAACGGTGGCGGTCAACGACGGTCAACGGTGGCAGACCACCGTTGACCACCGCCGGACCACCGGTCAACGGTGGTTGACCGCCAGTCAACAGGCGGGTCATGGGCCGGGTCAGGTCGGGTCATGGGCCGGGTCGGGTCAGGCCGCCACTTGGCATGCCCATGTGATTCACGTGTGAGCCACAGTGTGCCCACGTGTCATGAGGGGATTTTACTCTTTGCATATTCGAACTCGGGACCTCTTGGTATAGAAGCATAGCTCTAGCAAGCTTACCACTGTGCTAGAGCATAGCTTCAATAATAGAATGTAAAATTTAATATATACCCTTTGATAAACTTGGACCAGGTTCATTATAACTAAAGGTTCAAACAGGGACAAAAAAGGTTCAAAATAAAAAAGTTTAAATATGAATGGCCGGTATTGTTGGACTCAAAATTTTGTGCTCTTTCCAATGGTGTGATCGAGGAATATTAACGACTTTGTATGAACCTCGATAAACGTAAAACATAAAAACTAAGATAACAATTAAATAATATTCTTTTAAAGGCTTTAATAACGGGAGTTCGTCATCCTTGATTTTCACAATCCCCAAACTAAGCTTAAAACGAAATCACAGCCAATATAAAAAAGATACTAACACTACTCATAAATGCTAATTGTGTAAGTATAATCTTAACTTTTCGCTCCTATTATTTCTAAATTCCTCTAAAGAAAATAGTTATGAAAACCATAAAAGAAGAAAAGATGGGGCTATGAACTCACCTTAAGGGCTAATAGTTCAGAAGTAAGATGAATATTCGGTCGAGCGAGAAATACGCCTAAGCACCACCTAAAAGACGCGACGCGACTTAGTACGATGAAAAGAAACAATACGTAAAAATAGAACAATTGATCACGAGATATGTTTCCAATATATGTATGGCATTGCACTCGAACTATCCCAAGTCCTTTTTACTCTATAAATGACCTTTAACATGGTCTTATAGGTAAATAAACATCTACTAAGTTTTGCCTTTTAATTTTTATTTATCAATGTGTACCATACGTTTTTAAATTTTGAGTCTAAACGTAAAAACTCAGTTTCGGATTTTAACTCAACATTATGGACTCATAACTCCTAGCTCACAAATGTTCTAAATATGAGGCTTTCACTCCTGGAAATATCTTTATGTATAGTTTCCAAAAATATAAGTCTCATAATCTACAAAGTTTCAGAACCATGTGAAAAGACTGTTTTACCCCTGGTTACCCAAAACAGAAAGTTTCCAAAAATTTTACCCATTACGGAAATGGCCATAATTCCTAAACCATGATAGAAATAAAGGTGAGACCAATTAGAGGAGTTAACTTAAAGTATCTACTACTGATCTATGCATTTAAATGCAAACTTTAGTGCAAAAACCCTGGTGTTTAACCCATTTTCCAATCAAAGGTTCAGATTTGACTACTCTGCGTAAAACGACCATAACTTCCTCATCCGGAGGAGTTGGTTGGGCATCCAACTATCACATGATTCTAAGACCTAAATTTATCCAAACATATATTTTGTTTACAGGATACAGACCAAAAAGTTTGAGAAAAAGCTTCGATTAGGTACTGACCTACAACAGCCCCTATAAACTACTTTCAAATCCCATCATAAACATCATTTTAATCATCATCTACCCACATGCAATGCCACAATAATTGAAAACACCCTCAAGAACATAAACAAACATAATTTTATAGAACTTAAACATCCATTTGCATGGATAAAAATCAAATAAAGATCAAGGATAAAGAAATAACCTTATAAGAATAGGATTAAGACAAGAAAATCAAAAACATAAACACCCTTCTTGCTTGCTTGGTTGATTCGAACCAAAGGAAACTCAAAACCCCTTAACACCTTGATTCTAAACACCCTCAAGAACACTTACAATCAAGTATTTAAGTCTCTAAACCTTCATGAATGGAAGTGAAGATGGAGTTTTTAGACCAAACAAAAAGTATCCTTCCTTTAGAATCCTATTCTCTTTAATCCTTTTGAATTTTTAGAGCTTAAAAATGTTAAAAATGAGATTTTGTGGTGGTTTTATGGTGGTGGTGATGATGATTTCGTGGCTGCCATAGAAGGAGGAAGAGAGGAAAGGATTTTGTGAGATCTAAAATGCATGTATGTGTGTGTGAGAGAAAAAGAGAGTACATAGGTATGGGAGATGGAGATGTTTGAGAATGGGGGTTGGGTGCACATGGGGTGGCAAATTGACATTTTTTTTGTTCCCAAGGGGATTAAAAAATCATATCCCCATTATTTATTTTAGTGTACAACCAAAAATTGAAGTAAAGTATAAATTAAAGTAGAGTGCAAAACTGAGTTTTAACGTAAAATTGGGTTTACCGGGTAACGTAGAACTTTTGAAAAGTGAAATGACTAAAGTTTGTAAACATGACTAATTTAAGTTCATATGAGATTATTAGTGTATGTATTTTAATGTTAAAAGGCAAAGGTTTAACAAAAAGGTCGACTGTTTAAGCTAAAACGCGTAGTTTTTGACAAAACGCGACGAAAACGCAAAATGAAACGTAAAGTGTTAAAAAAATTTCAATGGTTGTTGGGGTATTTTATGAATAAAATAAGCTATGTGAGACACATAATAGGTTAAAATCTTAATCACGGCTTAAAATTAACAAAACATGAAAATCGTTGATCGGGTGAATCGAAAACATGAATTCTTACTCAAAAGTAAAAGTTGGGATGAATCGCGTATTAAACGTGAAATAAGTATTGAACTCGAAAGTACGGGTTGTTAAAGTATCCACCCCTTTAGGGAGCGACGTCCCGACGCTCAATTCGTTTTGATCGTCGCATGGTTTAATCTTGAAGAGGTAAGGATATAAACAATTCATCGTCGAGGTTTATAACGAAAACTAAATGAGAAAATTCAAAACATCAAATACATGCAATGTGCATAAGCGACAAAAATAATAAACTCCATAAAAATTAGAAATAGAATTAAGGCTCGGTTAAAATATTGACCGTAAAATACGAGATGCTACAGTCTTCCCACCTTAAAGGAGCGTCGTCCCGGTGCTCTATTAGACTTATCTCCATAGGGTTTGCGACGGTTGATACATAGTCGGAAAAATCCATATCACAAATGACGAGTCGAAAGGAATTCATAGCCCAGAGAATGAATCATACAGACGAACGCACGCTATGTCGGATACACATAAGCCCACTCATTCACAATTCATCACTTACATAAAGAGGCGTCCCAATCCATGTAAGTGAAGAATTATGAACTTATGGTTCGGCGGTTTATAATTTCCTTATTCAAATGAAGAAGCGTCCTAATTCATTTCAATAAGATGATTATAAATCATCCTACTTAAGTATGGCCGACACAAAACAAAATATCACAACAAGATCCAATGCTACATTAAGTAAAAAGGGTTGTCTTCTTGACGGCATGATTCGTCAAAATCATAACAAGTAACGAGAAGGATGTTAAGACGTTAGTCAATCATGTTCCAAAGGTATGTGCCAACAGACGACACGATCCAAGTTGACAAGATAAATCCGTACTCCCATTAATTGGAAGATTTCAAAACAATGGATTACAAACACAATATACGCGATTCAAAAGCATAAGAAGAGTGTTCGGACTCGGAGTCGAACAATAAAATAACTAGTGGAATTGACAAAGTACACCGAATGTCAATATCATAAAAAAGGAAATAAAATAAAGTCACGTTAATGCTTCAGAGATCACCGCATCGCTTATAAAATATCAAAGAAAAAGAACTTATTAAGACTTACCATAGTACTATACAAATATGTAGGTAATTATCATTACATAAACATTTCTGCGCTTTGCAATCTGACTTAATGGGCCTATATTTCAAAATCCGTAATAGGTATAAACGAACGGTTTTTGCCTTAAACAAGATGTTAGACTCTAGTTTACTAAGATTATAAGATAAATACTCAAAGTGTTTAGATCCTAAGTGAAGTTATCATTTTACCATCATGTGCCAAATCTAATTATTTAAAATGTTTCTTATTCTATCGTTATTACCATAATTCCCATTTTATAACTCTGTTTGACCCAAAACGAAAGCCCATGTTTAAGTTTATCTAAATCCTACAGGTTTTAATTGAAAAATGGGGCAGTTAATATGAAAAGTTTTGGACTTAAATTCATTTAAAAATCTGGGCACAGTTTATGGTCAATTTAGCCGTTTTAGTCGTAACTCATTCATCCGGAATAGTTACGGATTTATCCAAAAAACCACATGGTCCTCATATGTTTTACCCTTCACCCATGCAGAAACCCAGTAGCCTCAAAGTCAAATCAAATTAGTTATAATCCTAACGAGTTAAGATCAATATAGACCTAACATTTGTCATAGACCCAATGAACCAATCCTAGCCACTCATTTTTTTATCAAAAAAAAACCCATTTTCACCTTTTTTTTAAAATAAAATATCTTACAAACGGTAAATCGTCACACGACAAAAAATACACCATCGCGACGAGTATTTTTTTATCTTTCAGTAGACGGGTGACACGATATACTTTCGAGAAACTTTTTTTCGATTTTTTTTTCAGTCACGAATTGCGAAAATCATATATGATTCGTATAACGAATCATATATGATTCGTATAACGGATCATATATGATTTCATAAAATCATATATGATTTCATAAAATCATATATGATTTCATAAATCATATATGATTTCATAAAATCGTATATGACTTCATAAAATCATAAAAAAAAGTTCGTCGAAAGTACATAGTGTCGCCCCTCTATAGAAAGATAATTTAATTCTCGTCGCGATGGTATGTTTTGTTTTGCGTAACGATTAACAGTGTGTGAGATATTTAATTTTTAAAAAAGAGGTGGAAAGTGGGTTTTTTTATTTTTGATGAAAAAATAAGTGGCTAGCATATAATGATTTCATGAAATCATATATGATTTCATAAAATCATAATATATGATTTGTGATTCTAACGAACTTTTTTTCAATTTTGTTTCACGTCACGAATGTGCGAAAGTATCATATTGTTTTCTAAAATCATATATGATTTGTGATTCCGACGAACTTTTTTCCAATTTTGTTTCAGTCACGAATTGCGAAAATCATATATGATTCGTCATACGAATCATATATGATTTCATAAAATCATATATGGTTTCATAAATCATACTTCTCCGTCCTATATAAGTGTCCACTATTGTTTTAAAGGTACTTTTTCTATCAACTTTGACCTTAAATTAGTTTTGTTTGTGTTATATAATAATTAATCGAAAAACCATATCAAGAAAATACATTTAAAACAGAATTCATAAATATTATTTTAAATCAGTATTATATAATCAAGAAGAAAATAATTAGGTCAAACGTTGCGTAAGAAAGAATGACTTCAACATCAACAGTGGACACTTATTTAGGCGGAGGGAGTTATGATTTCAATAAAATCGTATATGACTTTCATAAAATCATTAAAAAATGTTCGTGAAAGTAATAGTTCGCCTTCCTCTATAGAAAGATAATTTAATTCTCGTCGCGATGATATGTTTTGTTTTGCGTAACGATTAACGGTGTGTGAGATATTTAATTTTTAACAAAATGCGAAAAATGGGTTTTTTTTATTTTTGATGAAAAAATGAGTGACTAGGATTGGTTTATTGGGTATATGACAAATATTGGGTCTATAATGAAATTTTGGCTATACAGTGATGAGCTATAATCAACATTTGGAGACTACCGACACTAATGTATGGACAATAATAGTCTTTTACTAGATTCGATGAAGTTTTAATCCAATAAGGCACATGTACTGATATACGTACGTGAACATATGCTTTTAAATTCAATCATATCCATGAAGATACAATGTGTCATATATCTTTATCCTAATGAACAATAATAACCATTCTTTCAAAGAGCAGGAACGGTTTTTATTATATATAGCGGATGCATGTATAGAAAATCTTCATCGTAACTTTACCAATATACTAATATAAATCAATAGTAAAATACAAACAAACTAAAATGGTGATGAAAACAAGTGAATGCATGGGTGATGAGATTTAAACTGCATGACTCACGCGAACACAGTGCGTTACACGCAAAATGTGAATTAGAATCAAGACTTTAATTTATTTATCATTCAAAAAAGTCATGTCTAGTTAAACAAATTCATTAAATATATATGTAGTATTTTTTTTTTTTTAGAAATGAATATGAATCCGATGCAGGTCAAAGGATCAAAAAAATATTTGTCTCGTTTCTCCCAACCACCTTCACCTCCCCAAATTCACAATATAATCTTTAAACAAATTTATCCATTCATGGAACACGCTTGCTTGCTTTTCCCGCAATTTTTCGTTAGAAAAATACACATAATCCTACGTGTAGCGAAGTCCATTCTTTTTAAACATTACTTTGACTGTATATAAACAATACCATTATTTATTGTTGGAGAGGTCGGTGTGGTGTCGCTATGGCTTCAGGCCTTCAGCTCACATTTATTCGCGCCAACGACATCGGGTTTGGCGTTAAATTTTGCTGAAAGATTTTTAAACATTTTATGACGGTAAAAAGGGTATTTTTGATATTTTGGTATAAAACTAGCCATTTCTTTTCTTTTTTTTCAAATTTTTTACTCTGTTTAAAAATCATATTAAATACTTCTTATAATTATCCAAATTTTATACACACTTGCAATATTATCTTCCACCTTTCAACACTACTTATATTTTCTTTCAAAAAATGGCACATGAACCCCAACAACTTTGATCATTACAGATATTTATTTTTGAAACTATTGGAGCCAATATATGTGAGTTTTTGTTGCTTATGAACATTTTCTAGCTTTGATAATCAAGAAGACGGGGGATCGGGATTCAGCTATTAAAAAAATGGACTTATATACCACTATGACGAGAGAGGCGGAACACGGCTACATGAGGCTATTTTGGCGACGAAGACACTCTTTCTAAATACCGAAAGAAAAATTTGGTACGGAAGGTTCGTACGAGTTCTACACTTAAAAAAAAAATATCCAATGATATTACAAATTATGATTTTTTTTAAAAATAGTCAATGATATTACAAATTATGATGCCCACCATCTTCCCGAATACTTTTATTTTTTTAAACAACGTTACAATGCTATCAGTTGTTTAAGTATTGGTCCTATTTTAAAGTGCGCATCCGCCATACGCCAATTGGCATACGACATAACAACCGATGCATTGACGAGTACTTGCAAATTGCTGAACATTGTTCACGACAATGTTTAGAGAACTTTACTAAATGCGTATATATTTTATACGTAGAAGAATTTTTTAAAAAGCCCACTTCAGAGGATATTGAAAATATATATGCATTGCACGAAGAAAAACATGGACTCCCGTGGAATGTCCGGGAGTTTGATTGTATGCATTGAAATTTGAGAAACTGTCAAAGTCCTTACATGGTCAAAGACGCGATCATAAAATACTACAATCTTATGTTGGAAACGGTTATTGCCGATCAAAAGTTGTTGGATTTGGCATGCAGATTTTCGGGGTTTCCGGGGAAAACACGACTCAATGTGTTATATGGTTCCATGTTATTTCATGACGTTCTTGCCAATAGAGCTCTAGAAGCCCCATTTGTAGTAAACGGAAAAACATACAACAAAGGTTAATATTTTTCTGGCGGTATTTATCTAACATGGCTACGCTTGTAAAAATGTATGCAATTGCAATGGATGAAAAAAAACTAAAGTTTAAATGAGTCTAAGAAAGTGCACGAAAAGATATTGAACGACCTTTCGGAGTCCTACACAGGTCGTTGTGCGGAATTTTACGACAACCACAACACGTGCTTACCAAATCAAACTCGTGAAATAATCAGGTTTTGTTGTTATAATATTACTATAACCAATGATATTGCAAGATCAAAATTCGAAGTTAAGAGTTTTAGAGAATATGTTTGTAAATCCACACTCCGAACATTCACGAACTTGATCCAACGATTGAGAGTTTACAAGTTAGGTGAAAAACCAAGAATTTCGAGATAGAAAAGTGCACACCGAGAGTTTCGACAAGACATCGTGGTGCATTTATAGAACTTAATCACCTAATTGTAATTTATTTTTTGTTCTTTTTATGTTTAAGTTTATTTTTAATTTATGTGCTTTTTATGTTATTATTTTTAAATGTAATTTAAGAACCATGATTGCACTCAAACCAACCACCCCTTGTGCACTTTTATTACTTTTAAAGATACAAGAAGATGAGTCTACAACTGTGTTCTCACCAAACAAATTACAAATAAAAAGAGATAGTCCCCACTAGGTGGATCCTATCCAATCCTCACTGCAATCACTTAAACACTCAAGAAGCAAGATCAAACAGATTGATCTTGATACAAGACAAAGACACACTTGTTATCAGAGGAAGGACTTACTTGGAGAATACTAACAGGCTTTACAAATAAGAGAGATGAAAACCAAAGATATATGAAAGAGTAAAACGAGTGAATGAAGAAACCCTAAGTGTGGATAGCTTATATAGAAGCTATTTACACATAGGTCCTTGAGCTCTTTGATAGATGATAAACAGCTCAAAGACTTTTCCACAACAAAAATATATTTAGAAATTGACACCTTTAGTCCTTCTGACTTCTAGTGTCCAAAGGAAAAAAAAGACTTTATACTTCAACAACCCCCCTCAAGCTGATGTGTCAACAATCTGCTTGCCTTGAACCTTTTTCTGCTTATCTCTTATAACTCCTTCACCTGAAAACATATCAAATAGACCAAGATTTTGGCAAAACAACTTATACAGAACAACCCCCAAACACTTGGTAAAGATATCTGCAGTTTAAGAGTCAGAATGAATTTTCAAAGTCTTTATAATTCCCGTAGATACCTTTTTCTCTAAGAATGTGAACATCTGGTTCAAAATGTTTTATTTTTTCATGAAAAACAGAATTTGCAGCTATTTGAATAGCTGAGCTATTATCACAAAATAATGACACTGGTATAAAGCTGACAACCTAAGACTACGTAAAAGATTTCCCAACCAAATTATCTCACATGTGGTAGAAGCCATACTTGGCTTGTTTTTTACTTTTCCAAGATATAAGAGAATTACCCAAAAAAACACAATATTCTGTAACAGACTTTCTAGTCTTAGGACATTTAGCACAATCTGCATCAGTATATGCTCTGAGTTTTAAATCAAAACAGTTGTTGAACTGCAGACCAAGACTAGGAGAACCTTTCAAGTACCTCAAAACCTTCAAAGCGCTCAAAGGACTATGCATGTGTTGACTAAGGCAGTGAACCGCATAACTAATATCTGGTCTAGTATGAGTAAAATAGATAAGTTGCCCAACAAGTTTTTGATAATTTGTAAAATCTTTAAGAAATTTATCCTTTTCAGTTTCAACATGACTCAAAACGGTATTCTCAAGAAAAGGAATATCCACAGGTTTGGCAGCCGAGAATCCATATTGATGTAAGAACTCTAAACAATACTTTTCTTGTGTCTGCCACAAACCTTTTTCATTTTTAAGTAATTTTCTTGGAAAATATTTTAACTCACCCAAGTCTTTTATAAGAAACTTAGAACTTAAAAATTTCTTAAAAGACTTAATTTCAACATCATCATTTCCAGTGATAACAATGTCATCAACATACACAAGTAAGGCAACAAACATAGTTCCTTTCTTTTTCGCATCTATGGAATAATCGAACTTGATTTGCTAAAAAACATGCTCAATCAAGGTAGTGGTTAGCTTTGCATTCCACTGTCTTTGAGCCTATTTTAAGCCATACAAAGGCTTGTTTAAATTGCATACTTTATTCTTATTACTCCTATCAGATACTTAGGGTAATGACTATTAACATCTTTTTTTACTCACACATACATAAATACATTGTTACCATCCAAATTGTTAAGTGGTTGCTAAAAATTACACACAACAATACTAATTAAACATCTAACAGTTACCATTTTAACCACTGGACTAAAAGTTTCATCATAATCAAAACATTCCCTCTGGTTAAACCCTTTAGCCACAAGTCAGGCTTTGTACCTTTCAACCTCACCAATGGCTTTGTACTTAATTTTCCATATCATTTACACCCTATAGGTTTCCTCCCATGAGGTAAATCATATTCAGTACAAGTGTTATTTCTATTAAGATCTTCAGTTTCATTATTCATAGCCTCTACCCAATTAGAATCAGACAAAGCATCACTTAAACAAATTGGTTCAACATATTTATTTAAAGTAGTAGCAAACCACAGATTATTACCTTTTAGCTTAGAATAATTCACATACTTCTCAATCCCATATTTAACATTAGAACTAAGCACATAATCATTTAATTTCATAGGAAACTTAGTTTGCCTAGTTTGTCAATTCCCTAACATAGGTGTCTGCACATACATCATTATAATTATTTACCTATTTGAGTTTGGACAAGGATCATTATTAAGAACATTACCCTCATACCAGTTTTGGTCATCAATATGGGTTGCAGAATGCCATCCTTCTTGATACATACCTTGTGCAGAATCTGCAATATCAAAAGAAGGTTGCATACTACCATCCTCAACTGATGTATCCTTCCCATCATCATTGGGACTTTAAAGCATTTTACTATCAAAAAACTTCAAGTGATGAACTTCACTTATATTTTCCACATCATTTATATCACATGTTTTTTATTTAAGAGGAAAAATGTTCTCATAAAATCTTACATCTCTTGAACAGATAACATTTTTAAAATCCATACTTAGAAGTTTATATGCTTTCTTATCAGTAGGGTAACCAATCAAAACATATTTTTCTGACCTAAAAGATCTTTTATTAGTTTAATTTAAAATAGTAGAAAAACATAGACAACCAAAAAACCTCAAGTGGGAAAGATTAGGTTTCATTTTATGAAATAACTCAAAAGGAGATTTACCATTTAACACAGATGATGGCAACCTGTTTATCAGATACACAACAGTTAGAACACAACCAAACCAAAACCTTATAGGAATTCTCTCCCGAAACATAAGACTCCTTGCTACATTTAACAAGTGTTTATGTTTCCTTTCAGCTATTCCATTCTGTTGAGGAGTATGAGCATAAGAGGTCTGATGCATAATTTCTAAATCACAAAACATAGTGTGCATTTTTTTTATTAACAAATCCAGTTCCATTATCAAACCCAACAGTTTTAATTTTTACATCAAACTGATTATGAATCAACTTATTATAAGAAACAAATACATCAAAGACCTTATCCTTAGTTTTGACTAAGTAAACCTATACAGCCCTAGAATAATCATCAACAAGATGACCAACAAAATTGACACCGTGTTGAAAGCTATCACCGACCGAATAGCGAACCCACTACCTAGCAATACGATTAAGAACCCGAAATTGAGGACTCGCCCAATTTTGTCTGCTCGTTCTTACCCAACAATGGACCTGCAATGCTCAACACAAATTCACAGTTTGATTAACACCATCACGATCCATCCCAAGCAACAAAGCAATTCATGTGACGACAAAACCAAAGAGAATGTAGAAGAAAAGAGAAACAGCCCAGAAAACCATTCTGACTCTTCTACACCACTCGATCCATCAATTGCATTCATCATCGAAAAAGTCCTCAAATTTAATTCACTATTCGAATCGCTCTGATTGGTTCCCCCATCGCCCAATGCTGAACTCGTTTGCACCAAAGAGGAAGATGGCGACGTAATGTTTATCGAGATAATTCTGAAGGATGAAAATTCCCATAAGGATGAACCCGAACAGGTAGCACAAGAGGTGGATTATTTTGACATATTCCCGAATAGGAGTGAACTTGCCTACCACAGATACCCCATGTGTGGCCCAGTCCCTTTAATATTTCTACGAAACCCCATCATTGTAGAAGGAAGCTCATTAAACCTTAAGATACCATGCAATATTGGACACGTGTATATCGAGAAAGCTTACATTGACCTTAACTCTCCTCTTAATATCATGACCCGAATGATGTACAATTGGATCATGAGGAGATAACTTGACCCTAGGGAAAACGCAAATGGAGGAATTAGCAATTTCACAGGACGGATTAAAGGGATGCATGTCTTCGTGAGAAAATTCACCTATGTCGTAGACTTCATGATTGTCGAGGACATTAATTCAATCATAGACCCTAGGTTATCGCAAGTAGTACTAGGGGGGTCTTTTGTAGAAACATCCAACATGACTCATGACCCACCCGAAGGTGTTGTAAGATTCATTAAAGGGGCCGATGAAGTTGCCTATAAGATGCCCCATAAGATAGAACAATATGACTCATTATCGGATTTACAGAAAGAGTATACCAAATCAGTCTATCTTAGGAACAAAGAAGATAAGAGAAGAGGAGTGGAGTATGCGATAAGCAAGATACTAGGATTTTACAAAGAATTCCTAGAGCTTGGACCCGAATACCTAACCGGAATGGATGATGAAGGAGAAGTCACGTAAGGACGTGTGACTTCGAGTCTAGCTACAAGACTCGTTAATAAAGAAAAGCGCTTTTTGGGAGGCAACCCAATTTACTTTTCCCGCAATTAGGAGTGTCGTGTGTGTTTTAATTCTTTCCTGTTTGTTTTATTAGGTTTGAACTATCTTGTAATCATGCTTTGTTTGCCTTTAACCTCGACTTAATTTCAATCAAAGGTATTTTGCAAACAATAAGTGTAGGGGAATTTATCCCGCTTTTGAGCCAAATTCAAACATGATTAATGAATTGTTAAGATTAATTCGCGTCAGTTTTGAGTCATGTGATTGAATTGTTAAATCTCAGGTTTTATGCAGCCATTTGTACATGAATTAACTTATGGAATCAAGTGCAGAAAATTTTTCATCAAAAACAAAAATTTCGTTTTCACATATTGTGGAGATGGCGTCATGATTAACATGCGACGTCGTCACCACGTCACCTGTGACGGGTTCACATAAGCCCTGACGGCGTCAAACGCCCAGGTCAAGAAAACTTAAAGTTTTTAATTATTTTTGAAAATAAAACTTGCATAACATTTAATATATGTATTCTTCTGTTATAAATCTGCAAATACCTAATAATTTTAACAATTCTCTCATCCTATCTATCGAGTCGAACCCTAAATTCACATTGTATATTGGTAAATCGCACATTTTATGCTTGGTATAGTTGTCTTTGTATTTGATTACAGGTTATATTTGATGAGAAGAAGCTTGGAAGTTCTTAGGAAGTTTCATTGGATGATTCTCGGAGAACGATTTAGCCAGTAATCGCATGTTTATTCTCCATTATTGAGTAAACTAGGGGAGTACTAGTTTTTTTCCTTGTTTTATGTTCCCTTCATTCGTTTCAACGGGTACTTTTATGAGAACATTGGGAACAATGTTCAACTTAAGTGTAGGGGAAAATAAGCCTTAAAAACTATTTTTTCATTTGCCATTTGCTTTGTCCTTAAAATGATGGGTAATATATCAAAACATAGCATAAGAGGTAATTTTTACCCAAATATAAATTTTTTTACGACACATACCGACGAAAACCGAGTATTATTAGCGTCTCATGGATAGAAATTTATATTACTAGCACAAAAACCCTCAAATTCCACCCCACAATGTGAGGTTCGCCCTTAGATATTATACGTTTAGCTTGTTTGAGTTAAGGAGTGAGCAATCATGTGTGTCTATTCCATCGTTACGGATGTGTATGCGTGGTTTTGTCCCTTTGTCTAGAACATTGGTATCGGTTACTTTAGGATTATGAGAGTGTACCGGTAGCATATTAAATTCTAGAACTTATTTTTGTGATGCATCCTGAGACCGCATAGTAAGTATTAGGATTTGCTTGATAAGAGGCATTAGGATTAACCCATGTTTTAAACTTGTAATTGTTATGATGGTCACACCGATCATATAACTATCCCACACCCTTGCCATGCACTCACCTTTAGTGCAGGATACCCCTAGTACAACCCTCCGAGCCTATCCTTTTTCACGGTTCTTGTGATTTTCTGGTTTTTTCTGGTGGATTCCAGATTATTAATGAAGAGCATTGTCACCCTTAAACCAATCGTTACACCCAAAAAGCCTTAGCCTACCTTTTATGTACTCATTTTTAGTACATTATTGTGTTTTAAACCCAATTAACAATTTGAGTGACACACACGTTGCTAAGTCCCTTATCCTTGTTAAATACTATTTTTGGGACGATTGGGATTCATGGTAGTATTTATTTCGCGAAAGAATGGGGAAGGAAAGTTAAGTTAATACCCCCATATGTTTTTCAAATGATCTCCATGCTATTTTGATCCACCTTAATACGGGTCATTAGTTAGATTGTAAATATCGAGCATGTAAAAGCTCAAGTGTGGGGGTACGTGTTATAAACCTCATGGAGATGGTCCAATTGCTTGTCTCAACAAGGTAATGGATTTTCTAATAGCTGTAGCTTTTTCATGGTTCCCCTCTACTAATAATCAACTTAGAACTTCCTCGAATCTAAGAAACCAAGCCACTATTTAAGATGGCAGGGTCATAATGCAACAAGTACATGGGAGACAAGGTCAAAGTTATTCTGGTACTGGGTATAAAAGTAATGCTACTAGCTCTGGGGGAAACAATGTAAGCGAACAGAAAAGGGTTGTTATATGCTACAACTGTCAAGGTGAAGGACATATGGATATGCAATGCACTCAGCTTAAGCGACCAAGGAATGCAACATAGTATAAGGAGAAAGCAATGTTAGCTGAAGCTCAGGAAGCTAGACAAAATTTAGATGAAGAGCAACTCGCATTTCTTAGAGATCCAGGAGTTCCAGATAGTCAATGCTGTTTGGCACAATCATATCCAGATAATCTCTTTTTTAACTGAGGATCTTGATACTTATGATTCTGAATGTGATGATATCTCGAATGCTCAAGCGGTTCTCATGACCAACATTTCCAACTATGGTTCTGACGTTATCTCAGAGGTATCTTATTCTGAAATCAATCTTAATGATATGGAAAATCAAAGTGTGCTTGCAATGCAGGATATTGAACAATCACCAGTTGTTATTTATAGATAATGAGATACATAGTGATAGCAATATCATTCCCATAACTCTTAATATTTGGAAGGAAACACAACAGGAAAATGTTCAAGATACTAATTTGCAGTCACAACAAGATTCAATGATATTATCTATGATAAAACAAATGTCAGAACAAATGATTAATCATGTAAATAATTGGGAAAAGGCTAATAAGGAACAAAAAAATGAATACAGCAACTCCCAAGCTTGAGAGATATAAAGAACAATTAAAAACTTTTGAAACAAAGTCTTAACGAATATTTAAGTATCCATGAAAAAATGATGATATCTCAAATGGATGAATATGATTAAGGAGAAGATTGCACTAAAGGAAAATAAGGTTGACCTCACTTGAGCAAAATCATTTTAACAAATCAAAAAGAAAAGGAATGTTTTAAATGGAAACATTCCCTAGTTTTCAAAAGTGAATCCAAAAAAAGGAAATACATATATGGAAAACAAAATGATTTAGAAAAGAAGACAAAGGACTTGATAATATCTTTTAAAGTAGGTCAATCTGCTTCAATCGTGCACCTGTTAACTAACACAAGCCTTTCTATGATAATATACAAATCAAGCTCTAGGTTATCAAAATCCGTTTCACTTAATAAAGCTTAGCGGATAAACCACCTTGTATGATGGGTATTGATATTCTGATAAACATGTTGCATGCATTGTTTGCTGAGAGGAAACCTTGATTTTAATAAGAAAGATCGATAAAAAATGTCTATGAAATTAAATAGACTAACAGAAGATTTTGGGAAACGTATTTACTCCACACTAAGAATATTTCAGCAGAACAAGCTTTCTGGTTCGCATGTCTGATCCTCCCATAAACCTTCTGATGTATCTAGCTGTCAAAATCAAGCTCCTAAGAAGCTTCCTAAGATAATATTGGTGAATGAAAGCTGTGGATGCATTTTTATTTTTTTTTTACCAGTATACCTATTGCTTAATCTGGATGCATTAACAGCCCAACAAAACTTATGCTTTCAACAATAAGATTCCTCAGTACTAGCGACAACAAAGTGCGACTTGCTCTATGCTGCAACAATGTCAACACTCACGAGCCAAGCGCATCGATGTTCGCTACCATTTTATAAATGAGCAAGTGGAGAATGGAATCATGGAGCTATACTTTGTCCGGACTGAATACCAACTGGATGACATCTTCACCAAACCTTTGCCTAGAGAAATATTCAACTTCTTGATGAAAAGCTTGATAAGAAAGCATGTCTCCGGACCACGTTAAAGCATCTGGCAGAGGGAAATAGATGATTGATGTGGTAACTTACATCATGTATCAATTAGTACATAAGAAGACCTAAAAGAACACAAAATATTTTTATAGTTTTAATATAAATTTTTCAAAAAAAATTAAAAATTAAAAAATCAGAAAAATATAAAAATATGTATCTCTGGCATGTCTTCTGAAAATCGATAACTTTTACGGTCTTAGAAATGTCATTCAATAATGATACGAGACTGTAAATGAAGTTCGAGCAAAAGTTTCAGAAGTTTTCAAAACATGCCAAAATGGCTTGCTATTATTTCGGATAGCAATCCGGTCATCATCTTCAAGGCAAGTATTTCAAAAAGAAAACTTGACCACATAACAGGAATTTATTCTCGGGCATGGTCTACTTTATGACTATGCAAAAGGCTTGCGATTACGTTGTATCACAACCCGTGCTTCCTATATTCCATAAGCGTACGTGTCAGTGCGCTTATCTGTTAAAATAAAATAAAACTTATTTTTCATGGTGTTTGGTTTTCTGAATTAAACAATACTTCATCATAAATGCTGTCAAAGACATTTGACCACTCAAACAACGACTACAACTCTTTAAATAGAAAACAGGTCTTGTTTGAGGGGGGAGAAAATGTCAAATGTCTTATTCATAATGAGAATGTGATAAAAGGAAAAGGTTTTTAAACAATAACGGAATATCATTTGTAAGGATAGTTAATTAAGTTTAGCTTATGTGTGCCTTATATGTTATGTGTTTATGCCTTTAGGGATTAAATGTGCAAATATAGGTTTTTAGGTATGCTTGTTAAAACATTAGCGACTAATTGTGCTATATGTTAAACTTTATTTGCCTAATAAAACTTTTTCGTGGAATATAAAAAGGGTATACAACTTCGAGGGGCAAAAGTGACAAAATGAAACTTTTTTATATCACTTTCACCCACCTCGTCACTTACACACACTTAACTTTTAGATTTTCCCTCCCCTACCTCACTCCAAATCGCCAATCCTAATTCTTCATTTCTAGTCTTTTTCTCGCATAAGGTATAACTAAGAATATGTTATACACCTCCTATACAACACATTCCTCAAAGGAATTGAGATTTCATTCACTTTTGAACACGGAAACCCTAAATCTTGAATTGGGGTTTATCAAATTAAAAGTGCGTAAAACTTCAAATTGATTGAGGGGTTTTGTTCATTCTGATGTATAGAATACTCATTTAAATTAAGTTTTGTGAATGGTTAACACACGAATGTGCTATGATCAATTTTGTGTGCAAAATTTGGTATTTGGAAGTTAGTGTAATTGATTGTGGGTTTCCGGTTAACAGTATGTATTAAAGTATCATTGAATGAATATGACTTACAATCTCATCCTTGTTTGTAGTTTCTTGTTTAAATGCATCAAAATGAATAAACTTGCTCGTTTTTGTCTGTTCTTGATGATTCTGTGGCTAAATGTTGTTTTAACTAATCCTAAGTGTTATACATATGTTGTGTATGCTATTTAAACACTTCTTGACTCATAAAAATCATGTATGTAAAAATTATGTGTTTGAAGGCGAGTTATCAACTGCCTATGTGAGGCGAGTTAACAACGCCTTTAGAAGGCGAGTTACTACTCCCTTTAGAAGGCGAGTTAACAACACCCCCTCACAAGGCGAGTTATCAACTCCCTTCACGAGGCGAGTTAACAACTTCCTGTGGAAGGCGAATTAACAACTATACCTCACGAGGTGATCTACAAAAATGTCCATTAAGAAGGCTATTAACAACACACTATAAGAGGGCGATTTACCAACAACCCTTTAGGAGGCGAGTTAACAACATGATTAAAGAAGCGAATTAACAACATGATTAAGGAGGCAAGTTATCAATCCTATATAGGAGGCGAGTTAACAATCCTACTTTGGAGGCGATTTAACAATCCTCAATAGGAGGCGATTTAGCAATAGATTTTAAGGAATTTTAAGATTGAATTTTTCTAAAGGCAATTTTCAACTCATATTAGGTAGCTAATTAAAATTGGTTAATTAGGCAATCTAATCAAGTTAAGTAGGCTATATAACAAGGTTCAACAAGGATATCTGAACATGTCTTAGGTTACCTTATTCTCTATATGATAGTTTGAATAGGATTCCCAAAAACACTAATTCAGTTGTCTTAATGCCTTTCATATTATGCCTAATTAAGTTTCCCTTCGGATGATTAGATCTTATTGAATAATGCTAAAGGCCTTAATGTGCCTAATCATTAAAATGATATCACAACATAAATCAAGCATAAGTGTTCATCAATCAAAGGACCTTATAGTGTGTGTCATATAAAATTAGTTATAAGTATAAACTGTATTGGTCAAATCTTAGCAGAAACATGAATACCACTCAAGCTCAAGAGAAAGCCCTTGATGATGTCTTGTTGCCCCCGTGGACTGTCTTGAGTTTGGGAAATGCAAAATGAGACTCAAGATAGACATCAAGCCAAAAGAAGCTACATTTCAAGTCGTATTGGATGCTCTTGCTCTCACTCCCTGATGTGAAGTTTTATATACCCAAAATATATATATATATAAAATATAACCTTAAGAGTAATTAAGAAGATTACCAAGTTACCCTTGATAAAATTCACTCTCAAAAATATATATAATATAATATAAAATAAGTATATTAAACCCGGTAAGTATGATCACCCGTCGTTATCCCAATGACTAGTGGAAATTGAAACCACGTTTATGTTCGATCCTGTTTTGAATGAAACAAAGAATTTTGATTTGGAAAGGGATAAAATAAAATTAAAAAGAACAGATTAAACAAATACATAAATGCAAACTATAAAAATTTTAAAAAACCCTAAAAATATTAAACGAAAATTCACTAAACAAAGAAACGTGCTAAAATTATTAAAAGTAATAGCCTCTAATTTTTATCTTTTTATAAGAGTTTAATTAAACTAATTAAAAATTAAACCTAAATACTAATTAAAACTATTAAACTTAATTAAAAACTTAACTAAGGACTAATGGTGCAAATACCGGAGAAACTACAAACTAACGGAGGGACTAACTGAAAAAACAATTTTAAAACGAAAAGAGTACCTTCTACCCGTGAGAATCTATCCGGCAACAACGTAAGTCCATAAAGCATCGAAATTTAAATGACTTACAATAAAAACTCAAAAGAAGCAAAGTTTGTAAAGAAGCTAGTGGAACAATATTAAATAAAGACACTTAGGGCTGAAATCCACTAATATGTTCTTAAAGAGCTAATTCTAAACTGACCTCAGAGAAGGAAGCTTAAACCTTGATTTTAAAAATAAGCTATAAAAAACTCAAAACTAGATCCCAAAAAAAAAAATGAAAAAGGAAAGAAGTCCTAAAGAGCTTATGATGTGCTTAATCTAAGAATGCAAAGAAATCAAAGCTTAAACTACTCTTATGCTACTGAAATTGATCAAGAAGTAAGCAAACTCAGGAAATAAGCAAAGTAACACAAAATCCAAGTAAGCTAAAAACCTTAATAAGCTAAACTAGACTTTAAAACTTAAAGAACTTATTAGTCTACTTATTATCCATCTAAATTAGCTATAAAATCTAGACTTAAAAGCTAATTTAACAAATTTAGACTCTACTTAAATTCCTACTGTTTTTGGAATTTTTAGGTTTTTATTACTCTTGACAGCTGAATTAAACTAAGTAAATAAGCTAGAAATTGCAAATTAAGACTTAAACCGTATTAAGCTATATTAAAACTTAAATCCTACTGAATTTAATAAACTAAATCTTAAAATTACTTATCTAAATTAAGCTGAGAACTCAGCAGTACTAACTGAAGTTAGTACTGCTAGTGTAAATATTCAGTAGTACTTTCAAGTGAAAGTACTGCTGATGCAATTTGATTCTTGAAAATAAGCAATGAAGTAAGCTAATAATGAAAACTAAAATTAAATTCTTAATAAGCTAAAGCTAAACTTAATCCTACTGAAATTAAAGCTAACAGTACTAACTTGTGAAGGCAGTACTAACTTTTTAGTTAGTAATGGTAGTGTAAGTATCAGCAGTACTAACTTATGTTAGTACTGCTAGTGCAATTCAAGAATGCACTAAACTAAACACCACTTAATCATTATAACAGATTTGAGAAAAGCTTTTTAAGAGAAATCTAATGAACAAAAACTAAATACCAGATAAAAACTAGCTTAAAGCAAACTTAATAATCATGATTAAACAACTGAATAAGCCTTAATCTAAGATCTAAACTATTTAAAACTAATATTTTTGGATTTTATGAGTTTTTATGACAGAAATTAATAACTAATGATCTATAACTATATAAGCGAAAACATATTAGGGCAAACAACTAATAAGCACTAGAAGAGATATTTAAACACTAATAAGCAAAGATAATAAGCAAATAAGCAATATTAAGCATATAGACTAAAACTAAGCAACTTAAACTGAAATTAGAGAAGAGTGGAAAGAGAAACTTACTTGATCCTTTAGCTAAACAAAAGGAACCAATTAAGGCAGCTACAAGCTCCCTAGCTTATGAATAAGCTAGAGTATAAGTCCTTGGGATCTCTTCCAAGTTAAGACCCCCTTCCAAAAAGCTCTAATCCAATTAGATCCATAATAGATTTAACTGATTTATGGTTTAGGTAAGATTAATTCTGAATTCAAACAGCTCTATTTCAGCTTATAGACTGAAAGAGCTTAATATGAGCTTATTAGCTTAAAAATGGCTTATTAAGAGAGCTTAAAGGTTGAAAATAAGAAGTGCTTATGACAAATTAAAACTGAATTTCATTAATTGAAAAATGAATTACATTACTAGAAAAGAAGATTACAAAAACATTTAAGTAAAATTACGAAATTAAACTAAAAATTACTAAAAAGAAAGAACTAGATTAAAAAGAAAAATTCAAGACGTCCATGAGTATGGCGAAATAGGCTCAATCACTGAACATAAATACGCTTCAAGGATCTATAGCGACTGTGCCCACTCAAACCTTCAAACTCTGCCATCATATCAACAATTCATTTGAACTAAGAAGTTGGACGTTTGATCATTTTGTGGACACCTTGAGGATTGCCGCGGGGGGAGTCGGGGGGGGGGGGGTAGGGGGGGTGGGGGGGTGGGGCGGAGGGGGATTATGGGGGGGGGTGCTTTTGGGGGAGTGATTGTTGACAACATTTTAGGTGGTCTACTCTGTGTGTGTAGGGGGGTAGTGAATGTTTGGTTTGCGGGTGAGTCTTCAGTTATTTGATGTGGGGGGGGAGATTTTCGATAACAGGAATTACACAAAAACCCACCACTAATTTAGTGCTTTCAACCATGTCTAACGTGGCATTGAGCTTGAGCTAGATAATATCCCCTTGAATAGGCGCAAAATTGTCCTTGCATTTTGTGCGTATGAGCTTCCTCCTTGAATTGACAACGCACACTTTCATTTGGATTAGCCCCTTGTTTACGATAGGAGTGAATAGAGAAGATGGGGTAGAAATAAAAGTGAGTTCCCGCTTCCCGCTCCTTATTTTTAAGTTAAAACAATTGAAGTATTAGAAGTTTTTGCACATTTTGCGCGGCGATGTCTTTCTTTCTCATCTTTCTAGTTAGAGAATAAATTTGTTGGAGAGGGGATGGGCTGTGATTGGGCCACGTGTAGAATGTAATTTGGCGATGGGGGCGTGTGGATGTTGTTGGCGGCGTTTTGATCGATTTGCGGGGGGTGACACACTCGTGGGTGCGGCGTGCGCTTGCTGCTTTTGATTGTTTTCTTTTGATTTTTGACTTATATAATATGCGCTTACTCACGGGGGACACAAAACACAATACAAGCATACATTTTTTCCATTTTTGGTCCTTTTTGGGTTTATTTGGGTTTATTGTTAGGGGTATAAAATGGATATGCGTATTTACCATATCATCGCTAAAAGAGAAAACTACAGGTCATTTTATATTAAAGGTTAAAGAAGAAAAGGATATGGACAAGATGATTGAAATGGACAAACAACTAAAGTTTTGAAGCGAAATGTTGGATACTCGTAATCAGTCATCAACCATCATATGTTAGGCAACCCCAAATGCTCGACCTATAATGGGGTGGGAGACCAACCTTTGCCAGTCCAAGGTACCTCAAAGGGGGGGTAGATTGAGTGTAAAGCCCTGTTTGTATGAGAGTCCATATGAATTCCTGGATCATTGCAAACAGATTTTTCCCTGAATAGGGAAGAGACCATGACTCTTGCAAATGAGAGTAATCAAAATTGAATAAAGATTATGTTTAGAACCATATGATTACACTAAACAGGAAAAGTCTTTATGAATTGTTCATCAAGCACCATCACTGTGTAATCTTTATCAGTTTGGAACCACAAAAGAAGTTAGGAAGGCATTGTGGAGAAAACCGTTTGTTAGAACAAAACCAAAACATTGCTAAAAACGTGCCTTTCCTAACCCGTTTCAAAATCCATTAGTAAAAGTAACAAGTTTTTAACGACAGTGATATTTAACATGCAATCATTTTAGAGAAATTTGTTGATCAAACTTGCTTTAAACATACTAGGTGATTATTTTCGGGTCCCAACTGCTATGTATATGGAAGTTTTTGAATAAAACCTTAATAATGCCTCTTTCCAATATAACACAAATGATAGTTTCAATTTGAACAGAACTTAAAAAGAAAAGCCAATGAAGATTTTGAGTATCGTTAAATCCTTGAAAAAGAGATTGACGAACTTGAATCTCAAAATGCTGATTTATAAAACAAAATGATCTACTTCTCGATAGATTGTTTCTCAGATGTTATATGTTCATATTGCACTCTCTGTCTGATTTAACTGCTTATACTGAATTGAAATGCATGTAACTTCATATAGTCCAAGTCGAGTGAATGTTCTTGGAGCAAAAAAAGCTTTCAAACAAACCAAATCTGTTAACAACGAAGTTCATACATAAATGTTAACTTTTAAAGAGTTTTGCTAAACTTGAAAACCACTCGATTTCTCTTGAACTTGCTTTACAACAATGTAAAGAACAAATGAAAAACAACTCAGTTTGCAAAGAAAACGGATCAAATGTATTTCGAAAAGAACGTGAACAATATCATGAAATACAGGATTTGAAAGCTCAAATGCAAGACAAGAACATAGCCATCAGTGAGTTAAAGAAACTCATTGAGAAATGCAAAGGAAAGTCTGTGGAAACTCAGTTTGATAAACCATCTGTTGTTCGACAACCAAATGCTCAACGGATTCCAAAACCATCAGTTTTAGGAAAACCGACTCCTTTTTCAAATTCTCCTGAAATGAGAAGTTTTCAAACGAAACAGTCGGTTAATAAAACTAATGTGTCGGATGGTTTGTTTAAACAAGTCACTCAACAGAATTTGCCTCAGAATAGAAAACAAGCGGAAATACACTCGAATGTGCTTAAACCAGGAATGTATAGAATTGCCACTACCACAACACAAAACAGAGAACCGCAGTTGCCTCATGCTTCTAGGAATACTAATCCTCACATGTCTAAATCTTCAGGAGTAAATCACACTACTAGTGTTAGCAGACCACAGCTTAAGTGCTATCAAGTTAAAGATAAGGTCGTGCCAAACAATAGTCAAGTGAAGTTTAAAAAGAAGGAAGTAGAAGACCATCATAGGATTTCTAGTATTTCTAAGAAAACAAAGTCTGTAACTGCGTGTAATGACAGTTCAAATTCCAGAACTTCGAATGTGAATGCTGTTTGTGCTGAATGTGGAAAATGTGTGTTTAATTCTAATCATGATGCTTATGTTTCTAGATACTTGAATGACGTGAACGCTAGAACTAAGAAGACTAAGGTAGTGCCTATTAATGCTAGTAAACCCAAGAGAAAAGCAAACAAATCTGTTGCAACACCCCATAAGAAAACAGTTGCATTAGATACCACTATTCAGAAATCCATGAGTTACTATAAGGAGTTGTATGAGAATACAAATCAGGAATGGAAATGGTGGATAGCTAAGAGATGTCTATCAGGTTATACATGGACACAAAAGCCTTTTAAGACCAAAAAGATATGGATGCCTAAAATCAGGAAAAATGATGTATCATCAAATATTAGTCCCACTATAGACATTGTCTCTAGGATAACTAATGTCTTGAAGATATCAAATTCCTTAGGATCCAATTTGTCCAATGTTCCATCGTCCTCTAATTCTCTTGCAGATTGTACAACTCATCCTATTCATTGTTGACTCTGGATGCACAAAGCACATGACGGGCAATCTCAAGCTGTTGTGTAATTTTGTCGAAAAATTTCTGGGTACTATTCGTTTTGGAAATGAACAGTTTGCTCCAATTCTTGGTTATGGAGATCTGAAGCAAGGAAATGTCACGATCAAACGGGTTTATTACGTCGAAGGCTTCAATCACAATCTTTTCTCCGTTGGTCAATTCTGTGATGCTGATTTGGAGGTTGCTTTCAGGAAATCTACTTGTTTTGTGAGAGATCTTCAGGGAAACGATTTACTAACTGGTAGTCGTGGATCTGATCTCTACACAATATCTCTTCAAGAAACAACTTCATCAACTCCAATCTGTTTCTAGCTAAGCTTCACCAACTTAAGCGGTTATGGCATCAAAGACTTTCTATCTTAACTTTCGATTACATCACCTTAATATCAAAGAAAGATATTGTGACAGGCCTTACCTAAGTTGACATATGTCGAAGGATCAAATCTTTGTTTGCTCTTGTGAAATGAGGTAAAGCAATAAGAAGCTCTTTTTAGTCAAAAGCTGTTCCAAGTTACAAAGGAAGGCTGAATTTGCTTCACATGGACTTATGTGGTCCAATGCGGGTTGCAAGCATAAATGGGAAAGAAATATATTCTGGTGTTGTTGATGACTATTCAAGATTCACTTAGACTCTATTTATACGATCCAAGGATGAAACACGGAGTTCTCAAGATTTTCACACGATGATTCAATGCAATCTTCAAGCTCAAGTAATTACGGTCCGTACTGACGAGGCCAGAGTTTCTTGAACAAGACACCTCCATGCTTATTTCAAAGATGAAGGCACCTTGACCTTCAAGAACTTTCCATTCGAACACCTGAATAGGAACGCGTTGTCGAAAGACGGTGAGACGTACGAATTGTTGGGTTGCTCGAAACGATGCTTTCAGCTTCTAGCTTCATTATCATTTTAGGTGAAGCTGTTGCAACAGCATGCTATTACTCAGAACAGTATCACTCATCATATCGAACCCTATTTTTTTTTTTTTTTCAATTTTTTGTTCTCTCTTTTGGAAAGAGGCGTATCACAATCATTATGACAGGAAACCATTCAATAAAAACCATACTTTTACATTTTTTGGTTGATTTGTTACATAACTAGAGACGGGGAAAATCTGGATAAGATGAAGAAAAAACGGGGATCCTATGTGACATGTGGGATTTCTACTCAGGTCGAAGGGATATCGTGTTACAACAAGAGAACACGCTTATGTTGAGTCACCGCATTCACATCAAGTTTGATGAAATCAAAGAGATGATGTCTGATCATAACAGTTCAGACCTCGCACCACAACGACAAGAGATGTTGGTGAATGTATCTTCAGGCCTCGTTCCTCAAGGACAAAATGTTCAGATTATTTGCAATCTGACCCGTACCCCAAGGACAAAATGTTGTTCCTACAGCAGAAAAGACCAGATTCGTCACAACAAGGGTTAGAATTTCTCTTTAGTCCTTTACTTGAAGAATATTACAATCCAACACACGGTCTCACTGAGGAAAACAACAATGATCAAGCATCGAATGCATCAGTTCACCAAGATGATTTTTTCAATCCTTTTTGTACACGGGTATAAGAATCAATGAAGGTCTTCCGTACAAGAAATAGGTCGAGTATTCCTCAGCAACTTTGATAATACCGATGTGCATTCATTTCAACCATAAAAAGTCATGATTACGATGGACCAGAGATCATCCATAGAACACAGTTCGTGGCAAATCGCCACCATGCCAGGCGTCAATAAGACGACAGGCTTGCTCATAGATCCTTGAAGAATAGGTATGTTCGCGCTATACGGTGAGTATTGTTGAACCGAAGAACATTTAAGGAGGCAATGGCTGATTCTGTAGATTTGGAGGAAGCAATGCAAGATGAACATTCATCAGTTCGACAGACTACAAGTCTGGGAACTCATCGACAAACCATTTGGCAAGAAAGTCATCAAGCTAAAGTAGTTATGGAAGAACAAAAAGGATGAAGATCAGACTATATTGCAACAAAGCACGCCTTGTAGCTAAAGTTCATGCTCAGAGAGGGTATTGATTTCGAAGTTTCATTTGCACGGTTGCTCGCTTGGAAGCAGTTCGGATTTTCGGTTGCCACCGCAGCACACAAAGTCTTTTCCAATGTCTTCAGATGGACGTGAAAATGGCATTTCTTAATGGTCCACTGAAGGAGGAGGTTTATGTTGCTCAGCCTGAAGGGGGTCGTTGATACAGATCATCCAAAGAAAGTCTACCTCTAGGAAAGTTTGTATGGATGAAAAAACAAGCTCCAAGAGCTGGTATGAGAACTTTCCAAACTTCTGATGTCCAAAAGGCTTTACTAAAGGTATAATTGAGCCCAACTTTATTAAGATAAAATACGGGAGGCTATTCTACTTGTGCAGATTTACCGTTGATGACATAATTTTTGGGGTCTTCAAACCCTAAATATTCAAGAAAAGATTTGAAAAAGTTAATGCACAGTAGATTGAAATGTCCTTAATGGGGGAGATGAAGTTCTTTTTAGGATACAGATACCACCAGTCCCCAAAGGTATTTTTATCAATCAGGCCAGTACGCTTTAGAAATTGTGAAAAAGCAATAATATGTACAATTGTCACTCGATTGCGCCTACATGAAACCAAAAACTAGTGTAGATTGAGTGGAAACCCGTAGACCATGTTATGATTATCGTAGTAATTCGGGTCACTCATGTACTTGAAATCTAGTAGACTAGACATAGTGCAAGTGCAGTATGCTATTGTGCATGTTTTCCAGGCGACGACGCCAACACAAGAAGCACCTCGCAGGAGGTTAAAAGTAATCTTTGATAATACTAAAGGGTACCATTAATATGGAACTATGGAATCCAAAGGATTCTGCTTTGAAACTAACAGCAGTGTGTTTAGACGCTGATCATGCCGGGGTGCAGTTGGAGACTCGGAAAAGAACTTCTGGAGGGATACAGTTCTCTGGTGATAAGCTGTAAGTTGGATGTCATGAAGAACAAATGTGCACGGCAATGTCTTTAGTGCAGAGACGCAGAGTGCGTTGGCGGTTGTTAATTTATGCAAGTTGTGCTTAAGTAATGTAGATGAGTGACACAGCTTTCAAGATATTGGGCCTTCATACTACAGAACAAAATACTCCTTTGTATGCGATTCGCAGTCAGCCATAGCAATTCATACAAACCCGATACAAACATTCACAATCAAAGCACATCCATACTCGGTATCATTTCATAAAGGAACAGGTTGAAAAATGGTGTGATTGAATAGTATTTTGTCCAGAAGTGAATACCAAAATGTTTGAGTGCTTGTTTACAAAGACCCTTCCTGAGGATCGGTTTAGTGTATCTTGTGCAGGGATTGAGTATGAGATGTTTGACTACGAGCTGAACTGGAGATTCTAACATGAGAGACTGCTTGATATCACTGCATCAAATATCCACATGTGCATATTTGTTTGAGAAAAGTAAATATACAAAAATAAAAAGAACTTCAGAAAAGGAAAATACAAAATCAGAAATCAGAAAATTTCCTAAAAGTTCTTTCTAGACATGTCTATTGGAATCGATATACATTTACGTGCTTTAGAAATGTCGATTACATGACATGGGTGTGTATATGAAGTTCGAGCGATGAGTTGCAAAATAGTTTAAAATATGTTCATTTCTAATTTTTAGGATGGCTCTCTATGTGTCAAGTCTATCAGTAGCATATACCCAGACTTTAAATAAAGGGAAGGTTTAAAACTTATCCTCACAACGAGAAAATTAACGTTTCTGAGGGTCTTGAGCTGTATTCTTACAAGACATACATTGTTTTTAGCTCAAGAAAAAGGAAAGTGTTCGTTCAGTGAGCTTCCTTACCGTTAGAAGAGAAGTCCTTAACATTGGTTTTTCAAGAAAGGTTAAAACATTTTTCAAAGAATTCTCGATGAGAGACAATTCAAAAACTTTCAAAAATTGTGTGGTTCAAAACACTCAATCCTCACCAATTGTTTTTAAAAGACAACAATTTCTAATTGGTCCTATTATTGAGGGGAGCTTTTCGAAAGAACATAGTTTTAATGTTCTTTTATACTCACATCGAACAATTCATAGTATCCAAAACATATCAAAAATGTTCCAAAACCATTCATGCTAATACATTTTTTCTCCAAAAGATTTTTCAAGACATACTTTAATCACAAGGTGTATTTCAAAAACTAAGTGTTTCATTAGTTAAAATAAGGGGAGAAAAATGTAATTAAAAATATGGATCTATTCGACTCAAAGTGCTAAGAAAAGGTTTTATGGTTTGATCGAATATGACCGTCAGCGAACATCTTAATTTCACGACGATTCTGAGACGTCAGAAGGTGGGTTAGAAAATGTTAGGAATCAATCCCGTGATCCAACCTGAACGCGAGGATCTACCATAGGATAATCCCAAGTTAGAAATAGCTAGTCCTTAGGTAATGATTGAAGTATGAATGTATAGGAAAAATGCCGACTAAGATTAAGCTACTCTAGAAACTATCACAACAAGGGCGCCTGGTGTAATGACGTCTTGTAAGAATTGAGCGTTGAGAATGAAAAAAGTAATTGTTGGATAAAGGGTCTAAGAAGTAAAGAAGCTCCATCACAACTTAGGCAGTAAACCAGGGTCAATACTTGCTGTGCAGAATCACAAAGTTGATTATTGACATTGAAATTACAGCATGGACCCAGTGATGCAATGCATAACCTTCCCAGCCATTCGGTTTCTCTCAACAGAAACTTGTCTCATTTTGTCACGAAGATAACACACGTTGTATCTATTGAACATCTCACTCCGAGATTGTTGATATTGAATGGTGGCAATATGCTCCAGCTCCGAGTTAGTAATTCCAAAATGCAATAACGAGTTCTAGAGCCAAGAGATCATTCTAAAATCTCGTTTTAAGCATAATTCCATTTCAAACACTTGTTGAACATCATCAAGTTCACAAGTTGTTGTATCAAGAGTCTACGCAATTTCATTGTGATATTGCCAGAACATCGAGTGATACTAATGTATTTCACAATGAATATGAAATCTGCTTGAGCCAGCATCAAAACAAGCGCTCTCGGTAGGTGACTTACAAAATTCTATGTGAATCAAACTTGTGCAATGGGATTATCAATTTGTCTAGTTAAATGAATTGACGGTTGTATGAATTTGTCAAAAAATGTACACTCTCGGATGGTTACAAAAACTCTTTAACGAGTGACACGTCGAGTGATTTTCAATCAGTTTTCTCGGGTTTATGCACCAACGTGAACCTGCCAGTCAAAGGTGGTTACAACAACTCCTCTATCCCAATAAATGCTCATGTCTACGAAGACATACTATCTAGTAGCTCAAGATTTAAAGACTAAGACTTTCGCAAACTCTGAAATAAGGCTTTCAAGATAATGCAAATAGTTGAGCATTGTTGGTCAAAGACACAAGATCGCAAGATGGCTAGCCGATCGCAAAAGCATGAAGGAACAAGGACTACAACGAGACAATGACAGAAGAATCTCAGCTTAAAACGGACAAAAGTAATTTCCCTCACGATCTCATGAAGGAGTGTCATTAATGAACTCACTTCGGGGGAGATTGTTAGCCTGTAATTTTAATTAAGTCAGATAGAGAAGGAGCTCGTTCCCGTCGTTCAAGCCTCCACTTTCGGGGAGACTGCGCTAGCCTCAATTTATTGAGTCGAACAAGGAAGGCTTGGTTCACTCTACGATGGAAGCTTCGGTCTTGCTAATTGTAGTTTTAACGTAATAGGATATTATCGGGAATCGGGCTCGATAGTAAATCTAATATTGTATATGTTTCGGGTTTAATCCCAAGCAAAACCTGAGCCCGGGTCCAAGTTAAATATCCCGCGTGTACCTTTAACGTGACGGGGTATATAATCTTTTTCTTCTTTAGAAAAAGTTAGTTGTTTTCATTCCAATATAATTCTTCTTTTCCATATTCTCTCATCTCTCTCTCTCTCCTCTTTCTCTCTCTAAACAACTCAATCTCTCTTTCTCATTTCTATCTCGATTTCGTGTTTGATTGTGTGAAGTGAAGTGTTAACGGGATCCTACAAACAGAGTTAAAACGAATAAGTTACGACATTTACGAGATTTACGATAACTAAATCTATAAAAATAAATATATAACTGGTATGAATAGTAAAATTACTATTCATCAGAAGAACTCAAATTTTGAAAATGTTATATTTTGATAACTCGTCTTAATACGAAGGCGTGGACGTAAGA